>CM025250.1:12912003-12924950 GCA_013677275.1 Gossypium schwendimanii
GGCATACTGGATGATGACAATGAAATATGGGTAATTTAATGAAAGGATTATAAATTAATTTGGGATTATAGATGTTTGCATAGTTGACAATAGGTGACTTGATTGCAGCTAGATCTGTAAATTGGGTTGGTTTTGGATTGTGTTAATCTAGGTTGGGTGATTTTGGGTTTTAAAATTTTCGGGTCATTTGGGTTGAGGACATTTCAGGTTCGAATGATTTTTTGTTTGGGTCATTTTCGGGTTGGACAGGTTTTGGTTGTTGACTTTTTATGGTCAAATCAGGTTTGGGTTCGGGTTAGCCGGCACAAGTTTATGGGTTTAACTCAAAATTGACGCATCTAATTGCAACCTAATACCGCCCCAACTCTTCATTTTCCTTGAAGTTGATCCACACCCATGTCTTAAACACATTTTCAGATACGAGTATAGGACATGATCCTGACCCTCTTAAGGACATGGAAAAAACATAGAAAAAGTTTAGCATACTTGTGTTGAGCACGTACCCATATCCAACAATCATACCAGAGTCTGAGTAACAAGATTGCAACTTACCTATTATCTAGTGACATATTCATCAGGGTTTGTAGGCCTATTTCCTTAATGGCCATCTTTTTATAATACCTGGATAACAACCTCACTCTTTTGCCACCAGGCTAAGTGTCGGAAGAACCCGTGTCTGAACTTGTAAATTGATTAAAATATTATTTTCTATGGTTCCAAGAAGTTCCAATCTAATGTTTCAGTGTTTTCTTTTTGTCCTTTCTTCTTGGTACGTGTTTGAGATTCGTGCTTTAATGGATTGATCATCTATGGTAGGCTAGTTACAGTTGGTATAAGCTATATGTTAGAATCTCCATTAGAAGGTTATATTTTCTTACCTATGTCGGAGTATGTGTTGAACGTGGTTGTTGGAACACAGGTATATAAAGAAAATATTAGTCGGAGCAACAAAGGTGACAAGGGTATTAGTTTTTTAAACTTAGCTTTTTAAGGGTTGCATTAGGATTTGAATACTGCAATTTTTTTCTGCATTCAGATTCAAGAGAACATGAAGGCACTTGATGTAATCCCATTACTGACTCCTGCTGTCATGGAGAAGATTGAGACCGTTTTTCAAAGCAAGCCAAAGCGTCCAGATTCTTACAGGTAGACGCCGGATACCTGTTGCTTCCTTAGCATGTCATTGGCATAGCAGTGTTTTGGAGCAGATGTGTGAGCATCAATTTATGTACTTGGTTTGGTGTTTTATAGTACTTTGCAACTTTTAATTGTATTTGGCACCCTTATTATTGTGGAAAGAAGACTTGGGAGATGGAATGAATTTGGAACTGGTTGTGATTGTTGGTGGATTGTGAATGTACCTACGACTCTAATTTATTTCTCTCTTTTCTATTTTCTGCTTTGGTGCTGAATTTTTTTATTTTATTTCTCATGATTCTATTCTACAAAAATATATACCAGAGTTTCACCATTGAAACAAGTTTTTTATTTTTATTTATCAAAAATGTTTTCCAATTTTTTTAAAAATATTATTATTATTTTAAATAAAGAAACCAAACGTAACTAAAATAGACAAAGACGGTTATAATGTTGCTCAAATTGTTGCAATAGTTTTATCCTAACAAGGATGATTAAAATTTTTAATTTAATTATTATAAATAAATAAGTATTAATATAAGGGTTAATATGTAGTTTATCTTTAAATTTGACCAAAAGAGTTTAGTTGGTAAATTTTTTTTTAGTTAGTTGGTATTTGAATTTATATTCAGTCACACATATTATCTCAATTTGTTAACTTCAATTTATTAAGAGTTAACATGTGCTTAAAAAAATACTTAGTTACTACTTGAATTTGTCCAATTTTTTTTTTTTACTTTTTTAGAATATTTTTATTTTTTTATTTATGTCCATCACTTGTTATATTGAGATGCTGTCACATGTCATTATAAAATTGGCTATTAATGCCACATCAGCACAAATTTCTAATGTTGCGGATGTACTAACTTGAGTGATGGAATGAAACTTCAAGTGTCAAAAAGATAAAAAGTAGTTCATGTACCTATGGCTGTAAATGAACCAAGCTTGAACGAACAAATCTCTGTTCGTTTATTTATTTTTAAACTTGTTCGTGTTCAGTTTGTGTTCGTTAAGAATTTCAAATTTTTTTGTTCATGCTTGTTTATTTAAAATTATGTGTATTCATATTTGTTTGTTTAATGTTCACGAACATGTTCATTTAACTTAATCGAATATGTTCACGAATATTAAACGAACATGTTCATGAACATATAATTGAATATGTTCACGAACAATGTTAATGAATAATAAACAAACAAACAAACAATAAATACATACTTACACACAAATATTATTTTAATATTTTTATAAGAAAATATCATTAATAAAAAAATGAGTTAATAAACAAGCTTTTAAACGAGTTTGTTTGTGAACATAAATGAACCGAACACACCTCTGTTCGTGTTCGTTCGTACTCGTTTAACTTAGTAAGTGAACATAAACGGACGTTATACGAACGGTTCACGAATAGTTCATCAAACTTTTTGTTTATTTATATCCCTACATGTACCGATTAAGTACTTTCAGATAAGTTCTGAAGGTAAATTAATATAAAGTAAAATTTTAATATTTAGTTGTATTCTAAATGGTGAAAAAGCTTTTAGTTATAGTTTAACCAAGCTTGAAAAAGCAAAAGAAATAAAATTTTAAGTTCTCAAGCTTGAAAAGGTCTAACATATAAGTACGTCTAAAATCAACCAAAACACCATAGAAAGGATTCATATAAAAAGTCAGAAAAAAGTAGTACATTTTACATTAAATCAAAGTTAGAAGGATTTGTTATAATTATTGATAATAAGAAAGTACTGAAAGTACAGTTTGCAGTACTGTAAGCAGGAGGAGCAAAATAGCAGCCATAAGAGAAATGAGTGACCATGGACTGTTAAAATAATTGTGCTTCAAATTCGCCATCCATATGTTCCAACGCTTGCTGCAATGCTTGTTTACATCCTCAAACACTCCACTGTAATAGAAGTTGTGGGAATGGCATACATAGATTCCCAGACTGTTAATCATGGCCGCCACCGCTTTATCATCCCCTAACATGTTATTTATAATCCCATGCTGGCAAAGTATTTCCACATCTTTAGGTGAATCAATAAGGCTGTCCATCAACATCATGTAATCACTTGCATGCTTTACATCTCTGTCTGCTACAAATAGTTGCTCGAATGCAATCAGATTTCGTAGGAATGATTCGGTATAGTCATCGACGTTAAGTTTAGGGATAAGCAAGGTGTTGTTTTCGAACCTAATGTCGAACATGCTGTATCCTTCTATCGTTTCGAATTTGATTCCGGATTCTTGGAGTTCCAAGGCACAACGAATGAAATTCATATCAAAATTCCGGGTTTCGTTTAAGGCTTCCATTTCGGAACTCGAAGGATGACAGCAATGGTGATAGGTGAAGTCTAGTAAGTGTTTGATTTCTGATGTAACGGATATGAGATCATGTTTCGGACGTCCTTTTCCGGGTACTCTATGGAAGAACATATCGAAAACCGCTTCAATGAACATACCTTGATTGACCCCAGTCTCGATTACGGAAAACAATTCCCAAATGACGAAGAAAGGAAGTTGATTTTCGACTAACAAAATGTCTTGAATCAAAGCAAGAAAGTAGCCATTAGTGTAATAATTGACCAAATCCTTCTTTAAACACAAGCGAATCAACTGCACAATAAAGCAACCATCAAGAAGCAACATTTTGACGAATTCATCGGAGTCGAGACATAAAGGTTGTTCATAGCATTTGCGAGCTTGTGTTTCTAATTCTCTCATTTTCATGACATATTTTGAAGCATTCATCACCATTGTTTCTTCAACAAGTTGTTGAAGGAAGCCAATCTTTCTCTCTTCCATTGCTTTCAAGTGATGTTTACCACGATGGTACGGCCCGATTGAAATGAGTTGTGGTTCATAGGCCTTTTCATTCACCTGACGAAGATAATTAGGTACTTTGCAAATGCAAGGCTTAGGCGAAGCTAGTGATGAGCTCTTAAGCATTTCGTTTACGCTAATGGCAACGGGGTCTTCTTTTACTTTAGCCTGTAAATTGCACCCAAACCATGTTATCCATAAATAAAATACATAGTTTTCAGTATAGGTATTTTACACCAAAATCTAACTTAAATATTGTTGGTTTGAATTTTGGAGATACATTGTTGGCAAATCCCGAACATTAATCATAAAACGAACATCATAATATTAACCTAAATTCAGACGGATAATATTTAATTTAGGTTTTCGTATCATTTTATAATTGAATTAAACTGATATTTTATCAAGTAATAAGCTTATAAATAGAGATTATATTTTAGCCTTTAGAATTAGAATTAAGAATATATCATTTATGTGTCGATTGAGAGTTAACTCAATTAACATTGTTGTTATTGCAATATTTAGAAGTATGTGGATTCGAAAGCGTTTAAATATGTTTTTTCTTTTCCGATTTAAGAATTAAAAGAGGTTTATGGATAGAAGTAAGTATTGCATAAAAGAAATATATATATTATTCATGTGAGATGTAGATCTAAGGAATGTTTGTAACTTTATCAGTGTAGAATTTACAAGTGAGTCATAATATATGGGATGAGAATTTGTAACTTAAATTCGTATTGTGATTTGTAAATTATGAAATTGGATGAAAAAAAACTAAATCAATTTAAATATTTTATTGTTAAGTACGTATAAACTTCTTAGGATTATATAATATCACGTAGAATTTCTTACCATGATATGTATAAAGCAACCAGAAAATTACACTACCAATATTTAAATCTTTAGACTTCAAAAAAAATCTCGTTCTTTTCTCCTCCCTATCTCATTTATTAAAAACTGATGAATAAATTGAACATATCAATAAAGATATTAACTTTTGTGAAAATCATTTCAGTCCATTCATACATCACTGGTCTTCTAGTATTTTAAATTATAGTTTAAGAGGAGGAAAATACTCTATCTATATATTAATAAGACTACTGATAATCAGTTCTATTATTTAGATTTATGTATAAGACTTGTTCACCGGGCAGCGCCATGCCTGCAAATGGGTTTCGCTCGGTTTTTGGCTTGGCAATTGAAAATTGCTAAGGGAAAAAAACTATCTAAATTAAGAACTAGAATATGATTTTCCCCATGTAGGTGAAATTTTGGGTATGATGAACCAATAAATTCTTTTTTTTTTAATATGGAACCAATAAATTTTGAGCAAATATGGTTGGCAGCTTTGAAATAGTTAGTAGAGTGGTTGAATAATAATTACTACAAAAGCAATTTACTTGCAAACTTTGGTGTCAACTTGGTACTACTTTTTATTGAATGCAATAACTGGGCCTTCAAAAAGATGGAAAATGGCATTGAAAATTGGAAGAAAAAAAAATGTAAGCTCTCTTTACATTAATTAATTTATTGGAATATATATGCTGGAAAAAAATATTTGAGAAATTAAGCTGAAATTCTATAAGTTTATCGATCTATGTTGTTTTTGGAGAGAAAAAGAAAAACGCGACTTACAGGGCGCGTTTTCACTGCTACATCAGTGAAAACGCGTCACATATGACATGTTTTTGTTCTCTCTCCTAAAAACACGTCCTACATAGTTCATTTTCGCTGATGTGGCAGTGAAAATACACATTGTAGGACAGTGAAAATACACATTGTAGGATGCGTTTTCACTTAGGTAAAAATTGTTTTGTTTTTTCTTTTTTTTTTCTTGCGATTAAAAATTAGAAGTTTGTAGATTTATTTTTATTCATGTTTGAGATAGACATGGTTATAATTTTAAGGAATATTTGAATTTATGGAGGTGCCATAGAGTTGGGTGACCCACAAATTTCATCTGCTACGTGAGTATGGAGCCATCACCCGGGAAGTCGAATTGTGTTTCAACTCAAGGTCCCAGTTGGCAGTGATTATATAGTATGGGGTTGAAGTGTAACTATGGCTTCAAGTTTACAAAGGTTATGCTGTCAAAGGGTGGAGCATAAATAGGGCTCCAGTTGATAGTGGTTATGCGGGCACAACAACCAATTTTTCCTCGTTAGAGGAGGATGATTTATAAAACGCAACAGCATTTTAGTATAATTTAGTATTTCATTTTATCCATGTCCACCAAAGGTGGCGACCCCGTTATTATAACTTGTGACATAATTGGGGTGTAATAGGTTTTACTAACAGGGTCACCGCCTTTGGTGGAGATGGATAGCATGAATTACTTGATTATACTAGGAGGCCCCTTGCGTTTTCCTTCCTTGCACTTCCATATGGTTTTTATAAAGCATGCTTATCTTATGAGGAGAAATTGGTTGTTATGCTCGCATAACCACTGTCAACTAGGGCTCCAATTATGCTTCATCCTTTGATAGCATAACCTTTGTAACCTTGAAGCCCTAGTTACACCTTAACCTGAAATGGTATATTTACCGCCAACTTGGACCTTGAGTTGAAAAGCAATCCCGGTTTAGCACACGTAAAGAACATCTAAGTTTTAACCTAGTTTTCTACCGTTAAATTTTGTCTTATTCCTTCTTAAGTTTTCCTAGTTTTAGTTATTTGCTTTCTTCAAGAGATCTGATTGTAAAGGAGATCAACTTCTGTAGATTCATGCTTATTATCAATACCAATCAGGCTTTTCTTAAACTTTCTATTTCAATCCATTCCTTATGATTAATTCTTCCATTTGTTCCATTTTGTTTATGAAATCCATGAGGAATTAATCCTTCTATGGGAGATTAGCGAGTGGAAGCATGATCTCTTAACTGTTTTGTATGGTTATTCAATGGATCAATTATTTGAGAAAGGAAGAACGTGAAATAAACCCTAGGTCTAACAACTCCATGAAGTCATCAAGGTGGGAATTAACTCAAAATTAGTATTGCCCACTGTAAACACATTGACCCCAAACTTATCTGGATTGTGAGGTCGGAAGATAAGTAGTTCTTGCTGACTCATTATGTTTGTGGAAAATTAAAAGATCCTGCTAGGGTAGCAACTAGTTGATAGACGAAGAACCCGAGACGACAGTTGATTGAGATTGTTGAAGTAAGCTAATCACCCATCTTCAGATTTGATTCACTTTATTTCTCTTTCTTGCAATTTTACTCTTTTATGTTATTTTATTTCTTTAGTATAAGAAACCCTAAAATTATCTCTTATTTTACTTTCGTACTATAACTGACTTAAAGTATTAATTAGATCTTTAATTGTTTAGGTTAAGATTGTTTTAGTACTCACCTCCCTTGAGTACGATCCTCGGAGTACGTACCTATTTCATTGTAAAATCTATAGTACAACTTGTCCTGTATACTTGCGGATATCGCCTCGTAATTCTTCATTCTATTGTAGTATTCGCACTCTGGACATTAGTACGTCTGAAGGCGGTCAAGTTGTTGGCACCGTTGCCGGGGAGGCAGGGTCACTAGATTGATTTTAACTTTTGCTTGTTAAGGAATAATTAGGAAATTTGTAGGCTATTGCTATGCTTTTCAATTTATTTTGTTACATAACACTTCTAAAATTTGTTTAATTTTAGGAATCTTAGACACAAAACAGTTAGTCAGCACAAGTCATGGATGACTTCTATTATATGTGGTCCGATGAAGCCTTCGATTATGACGAAGATATTTATGAAGAATGAGTCTATGAAGATTAGGAAATCCAGGAGAATCAACGATTACTAATGCTCGAATTAAGTCAACTCCGATGAGAGACCCCAGCTCGTCCCTCAAGATGATAGTGACCACAATAATATGCCATCAGAGAGTTACTAAGAGGTGCCAAGTCCAAAACTACTCAAAGAAGAGAATGTTATCTTAAGAGCTTGTGAAGAAGGAGAATCTTTAGATTATTATCCCCTTCAACCGATAAAAAATATTTAGACAACTTAAATGGAACTTCAAGAAGAGGAGATGTGGAGCTAGCAGAGGAAATGGATAGTGAATTGAAGAATCAAATAGATCAGGAAAACATCGTCTCAGAAACTTTGGGTGATATTGAACCACAAGAACAGTAGAATAAAGACTCGTCATCAAAGACGATGATAGTTAAGACTAAGTTAATAGAAAAATGTCTATCAATTCAGAAGTTCACAGGACATCAAAACGAAAAACCAGTGATTCCGAAGGATGAACCTAAATTGACCATTCTGTTCGCATCCCTAGTCCTAAACGAAGCACCCCAAAAGTCTATAGATCCGAGAATTTTCCAGCTTCTGAAAGGAGTGGGAAAAATATATATTGATAGAACTTACGATCATATAGCAAGTTACCGTCAAGTCAAAAATTTGGTGTGTATAAACCTTAAGTTACGACTGTTACGGAATGTTTGATTCCTCTAATGACCATAAAAAAGAATTATCTACAATCCAATTGATGGATTTAAAAGCCCACTGAAGCAGAACTCCAGTAACACAATACAATATTCTTTCTCTATCTCTTTGCAAATTGCTTTAAAAAGTACTTCTGAAAATATATACCTGATAAATGAAAAGAACAGAAACACCATAGACAGCCGCAACCCATAACCTTTCTCCAACATAAAAATGCTAAACACCAGTTAAAGTAGTTATTTAGGTATGTGGCCATGCAGATTACTGATAGTTATAACCTACGAAAAGGGTTGTCGTTCATTAAAGTAGGCCGAAAAGGTAAATTTAGGGAACGAGACAATCATGGTCGAATAGAATGGCATGATGGGTGCTGGACTAATACAGATAGAAACAAGTTATAGGAAGCCCATCGGTACATATTGACTGAGCTGACGGACGAGTCTGGTAGTAAAACCTAACTTTTTTCTATTAACTGACCATTACTAATTGTACTAACTACATAATTTACTAACAAAATTGTTAACAGGTTATAGGTAGGTCAAAGACAGGTCCAACAGATGTTTGAATCATGCCGATGAACCAAAAATATGGAAAACAAGGTAAACGTTATGACACAGACAACTCTGTGTCGCAACATCAAGGTTAGTAATGAAAAAGTTTACAAATTGACCTAATGTCGCGACATAGAAGACAATTTCTTTAGAATTCTAAACTTACAGGGTGTGTCATGACATCAGGGTTCGATGTTGCGACGTAGGTAGTCTGTTAGGGATGTCGCGACATGAAACCCCTGTGTTGTGGCATCGCTGTAATTTTCTGTAGGGGTGACCCGACTGCGTAACCCGACGACATAATTATTATTTTACTCAAATTTTAACCCTAAAAACACCCTTTTAATCATAAAACTATCCCTCTAATTTAATCTAACTTCATTCTAAACATTTAGTATTCCAAAACCTCTTTAAAACCCTTTTTCTCCTCAAACCCTAAATTTCTAATCCTTGATTCCATATTCTAAGAAGCAACTTTGGAAGGTATTGTCAACAACAAAATAGAGAGGGGAGCACATACAAAGCAAATAAAAGTTAAGGTTCAAGTATTCTCAATCTTTTACTGTTTTATTAGTTACTGTTCATATTTGTGTTGGAAATATTATGCCTCATAGAAAGAGTAAGAAAACTCCTGTTTTGGAAACTCCACGTGTTTCTGACCCTGTTAGATTCCATAATTCCAATTTGGGAAAATAATTTTTGGAGCCAGAAGGAAGACCTTTAATTCAGAAGCAAGGGTTTGAACCCTCGATGGTCCATTGCAAGGAAATTTGGACTTTGGTTTGTTATCATCAATGGGAGCAATTTTGTGTTACTCCTATGAATAATGCAAATATACTTGTGGTTTAGGAATTTTATGCGTCCCTTAAGGACCAAATAATCAGGAGAGGCTTTAATGCAGTAATCATTGACGTTGAAGTATGTGGGGAAGACATTTCAATTTCTCCTAATGATATCAGTGAATTTTATAACATCCCATTTTATGAAAAAGATTTTATTAATAGTATAGATTTAGAGAGATTTCAAAAAATTGACATGGAAGATGTTATAAAATATCTGGCAAAAGGTAGCATTAGTTGGAATTACGGGCTAGATACTGAGCTTCCCACGAACTTTAATCAGGCTTATGTTTCCAGTAGCTAAGATGTGGATGTAATTCATTGGCACTAGAATTGCACCCGCATTGAATGTATCTAACATTAATCTATTTCGATTAGTTTTGTTATATGGTATTCTGTAGCGAAAACAAATTTGTGTAGGGTGTTGGATATTTCAAGAGATGAAACGGTGCGTGCAAAGCCAAAAAGCTGGACATTTCTTTCCACACCTTTTAATGACACTATGTCGCCAAACAGAAGTGCCAGTGAGCGACAATGAGCAATTCATGAAACCTACAATGAGTATCATTGGACATACATTATATACACTGTATGTTGAGCTTCAGCAGAAGTAAATTACTGAATGGAATCAAAGGAGGAAGAAGAAAATGGACGTACCAGCTTCAGTTAAACAAAAAGATTCAACAAAGGTTAAAAGGGAGCTAGTGGAACCATTGAAGAATGGAATGATCAGATGGATGCAGGAAACATGACCGGTACTTCAAGAATTTGCAAGAATGAATGGGTTACACACTCCAAGTTACCCTCCAGATATGTTCAGGCCAACTCCGACTTATTAGAATGAGGGGGCGAATCTTTATAAGGAAGGTGCTACTCAAGAGTACCCTGAAACAGAGGACGAGTAAAAAGTGACATTTTAACCACAATTTCTACACCAAAAGGGCCTGTCATACAAAGCCCAACTCACCATGCGACTTCAATGGGTGGGAGCTCCCACAAAACATATGTCAGAGGAAAGGGAAAAGCCTCTATGGAGAAGAGGTGTTCTCATCCCTTCGATGATTTAGAGGAGGATTGAGCAATTTTTTTATTCTGTTTTAAAATACTTATATTAATTATTGGATGATTTTAATTTAGACTTTGTAGGAGTAGGATTAATAAGTATATTTTATTTTATTTTTGTTGCATTGTGTTTAATTTTTTTATGTAGGAACCTGACACGAAGGAGACAAACAAATTCAAACTTTTAACGATCAAAGGAGGAAGCACCCACTAATAGGAGTTAAAGCAATCACGATCAATCGGGTAACTTCTTTCTTTATCTTTTGATGGGCTACACAATGAGGACAATGTGTCAACTAAAGTGAGGGGGGTAACATAGAAAGTTTGCTTTAATTTTTTACATTTTCTTTGATTTTTCTTGTCTTTTGGTGTGCTTGAGCTTGTAGAAATACAAGTGATTGGATAGGAGCATGTACATAGGTTGCTTGTGTTTATGAATAAATTTGGCATGATGATAGGAAATTTTAAGTTTTTGATTATTAGACTCCTAAAGGTCTATATGTTACATTGTAAGTAGGTATATAGATATCATTTGTACCAAGTGATATAGAAAATACAAGGAAACGAGCGTGCTAGTATGAATGATAAATGGTTGAATTTGTGTTTGTTCGGTTGATTAAATTCGCGCATGTTAAGACATTTAAGGATAACCTAAGCCATTGTTTGTAACACATCCAGAGCCAAAAAGTTGTCCTATTTATATTTTACCTTTAGTACCAATTTGAGCCTATTAACCCTTCTTGATGGACCTCATTAGAAACCCCAAGCCTAATAACGTTAATTTGTATTTGCATTTTTCTTTGGTCTTGCATTACATGATTATAGACGTCTGGCCATACGTATTAAGGGTTAAGTAGATACATCATGGCGGAGTTTGTAAAATTAAAGTGAAATAGGAAAGATTAGTGTGATTTGGGAATTATAGGTTAGCCTAATGTACGGAACAAAAAACATCCAAAAAGAAAATTAGTACAAGTAGAAAAGGCCCTAAATGAGCGAAAAAACATTCATGAGTGAGATTTATTAAAAAAGAGAAAGGTCACAAAAGAAATAAAAACTCGTTCATTAGTGCACAAAAACTCGTAAGGCTAGCCATAGTTACTATGTCATGCTATGACTTCCTATATATGGAGCGACAAGGAAGGGGAGAGAAGAAGAAATAAGGCAATGAGCGGGAAATGGTCACTAAGGGAGAAAAATAAGGATCAATACGATGTGCTAAACTATTTTTGTATTTGTAACCCATTGATGCTTACCATTTTTTGAATTCAATACCTGTCCTAAGCCTTAGAATGTTACAAGCCAAAAAACCCTATGTGACTTAAGTATCCTTATGCATGAATGAACATCATACTAAACATTCACATAAACGATTATTTGTATTTTGCTAAAAATAATCAAAGTACTTATATGATTTGTTCATGGATTCTTATAGGTGAGAACATTAATACTTGTATATTTTGCAACATACTGAACTTAGATGTTTGTGATCAAAGGTGGTAAGTCAACTACTCATCGTGTTAAAATTGTTAGTAAAGATGAAATGTCTAAGTCATATGCTCCAAAATCAATACTTGTACCATACTTGCTCAAGGGTCGTCATTTTCATTTTGTAATCTTTGTTTATGTTCCTTGAGGACAAGCAATGACTTAAATGTGGGGGAGTTTCATATGTCGTAATTCAGTATAGCAAATTAAACTAATTTTCACATTTAAGGAGCTTGAATACAAGCATTTTAGTTATATTTTAATTCAGTTTCCTTAGTTTGGTTTACATTCAATAAAATGTGCGCATCAGGTCTTTTATTAATCTTAAGGGCCAGAAAAGGCCTAAGGGAGAGCTAGCATAATTTGTGACTATGCAGGAGACCATTAAAGGGCATTTTGGGTCAATATTGAATGTTATGTCGCAACATGGGGGATCAGATGTTGTATCATAGCTAGTAGAATAGAGAAAGTGAGAAACTACCTTCAATGTGGCTACACATGCTGAGAAAGTGAAAACATAAAAATATAAATTGTTTTGCTTATTATTATTATTATTATTATTATTATTATTATTATTATTATTATTATTATTATTATTATTAT
>CM025250.1:12945028-12957384 GCA_013677275.1 Gossypium schwendimanii
AAAATTAGAATATGAAAAATACTTTCTAAAATATTTTATTATGATTTTCAAAATTGTCAGGTCCTCTGCCTTATGGGAATGGGCTACATTTTACTGTCCCAAGGCCGGCCTCCCAAGGGTACGAACTATGAAAATAGGGACGGGCATAAAGGGCTTATTCGGAATTCGGTAACAAATCTTGCCGCTTTTTTTCCTTCAATTTCCCGCCAAAAATACAGTAGAAAAAAAAAGCTCCCAAATCATTCCCCTTCTTTTTTCCCTCTCACAGTCACCGGCACTTTCACTTTGCTTCTTCCTATGGACATGGACATGGACATGGACATGGACATTCCGCTCCCTGAAGAGCTCGAGTTACTGGAAGCCAACTCCCATTTTTATGAAGAACCCTACATAGATTCCCCCCCGTCCGATCCCTCTCCTCCACAATCACCGCCCTTGAAAAACCTTGAAATCGACGGCTCAAAACGCCCTCGAAACTCCGACGCAATCGAATCTCCACCCGAGGAGAACAAGAGAACCAAAATAATTGATATTGAGGAGGAGGAGGAGGAGGAGGAGGAAGATTGGCTACGGTACGCTCCGCCAGAGGAAACTAACGTTGAGGTTGCAGTTGAAAAGGATGAGGAAGTTTATTTGTCAAGGTTTATGGCGGCAATTAATGGCGATTGCATGCCTGTCACCGCGCCAAGTGGTGGCGAAAGAGTTTATGCGAAGATTAGAAGTGCGCAGAGGGATGAAGGATTGGAGAAATTGAATCGCAAAGAACAATCTAAAGGTAGTTTATGCAAAATTTAGCATAATTAGAAAAAAAATGAAAATTCTCAACTATAATAAATGGTTCTTATGTTTATTTGAATTAATGTTTAATTTCTTTGCAGGCCTTCTTCCTGAACCAGTCAATGTTCTATTGCAAAGAGTGGAACAACAAGCTTTTGCCAAGGTACATTGCCATTTACAAAAATTGAAGGGTTTCTCCCCCTCTCTCTTTAATGCTGCAAATCTTTAATAAATTCACTAACATGTTAAAGTGATTTTGAAAGTGTTCATTTGTTTGTGTCTACATGTTAGAGTATTTGTGGAATTGGAGTCTGCTACACAAAATTGTTTCCTTATATTTCAATCTTTCTAATGTGAAAGAGGAGTTGTAGCAAACAAAGTGAAGATTACATTCTTGTACAATATTATCAAATATGAAAGTCAAAACTAGGGGAAATTATAGAAGATTTAACAGTCAGCCATAATTTCTTTTCATGTCACGCTAGTGTCTAGATAGTAATAGTTTTGAATCTTTTTCTTTGATCTATGTTGTGCTCAACTAAATTGAGATTTTCCCTTGGCTTTATTAATTAGCAGTTCTAGTGGTCATATAATTTTGCTATGGAAAGAATGGTTCTTACAATTCATTTATCGGGTGTTGAAGGCCTTGGAAGCAAGTTCTGAACATCAGAATGATATAACTATTCCCGAGACAACTATGGTCCATGAACAACTTTGGGTCGAGAAATATGCTCCAAGTTCATTCACTGAGCTCCTTAGCGATGAACAAACAAATCGTGAGGTACATACTAGTTATTTACATATGTAGTTCATGGAGACGATAATTGTTTTAAGCTTTATGTATGTATGTATATATATATTTAGTTATCAAGTTCTGATGGTGATCTTACTGCAGGTCCTATTGTGGTTAAAACAATGGGATTCCTGTGTTTTTGGATCCGAAATTAGGAGTACCTCAGATGAAGTTTTGTCAGCTCTCAGACGACATTCTTCTACTCAACATAAAAAATCTTTTGATTCGGATTTTTCAAGAAAGAATAGAGGACATAGATGGATTAACGGAAATAACAACCACATTGATAATGTGGATCATGGGACCAATAATTTAAAAGGTATGCAGGACTTTTGGAACAAAAACTCAAGGCTCACTGGTCCACCAGAACAGAAGGTAAGCAATGGTATATTTGAGAGAGATCTGTCATGGTTGAGACATTTACTTTCCTTCCTGTTAATAGATTTCCTTCAATAAGTTGAGGAGTTATAAAATCATTTCAAATTGGCACCAAAAAGAAATATCACAAGAGAAGGCTGCTCTATGACATCACGTTCTAGAAGGAGCAGTGTACAGTTTTAAGTACTTGTTCGGAAAACCAAATTGATCCGTTCCTAGTAGCTCTGGTTTACTTCTGTGTTTACTATACTTCAATATCTCTTGGTGTCAGTTGAAAGAAATTTTAGTTTTTCAATTTAGCAGCTGGTTTTGTTTGAATTCTTTGATATGTTCTATGCATCACAATAAATGTAATCTGGTTTTTAGCAGACTCCTTAGTTGAGAAATCATCAATTTCTTATCTTGTTTGGTGCTCTTAAATAACACAACGCATTTCTAGTAGACTAGAAAGTGTTAATTTGCTTCATCATATTTTAGTGCTAATCATCAACTTCTAAGATTGAAATCCATCATTAATTGAATCTTATGAAAATTGCAGATTCTTCTACTCTGCGGTTCCCCAGGGCTTGGAAAGACTACACTAGCGCATGTAGCTGCAAAGCATTGTGGATACCGTGTTGTGGAGGTCTTTTGTGTTTACCTTTTACTCATGCAAGGTCCCATAGGTTCATCAACATTGCAGGATATTGGCATTCAACCATTGCATTAAGCTGTTTCTGGTTGCCTCTCTGTTACTATGTATTAAATAAGATTTAGTTTGACAGAAAGGATTTAATTGGCTAAAAATTATTTTATAGAGTCATGGATGTCTTGTTAATTTTCACAGCATTATATTTCTCAATTGATATGTCTAGAATGTTCTGTTACTTCTTGCATATTTTTGTGACACAATTTTTCTGTTTAACATTTGTATTCTGCATTAATCTTTTTAAGTATTTAATAAGAGTCCTGTGTAGGTTAATGCTAGCGATGATCGATCAACATCAACAATTGAAGCAAAAATCCTTGATGTTGTTCAGATGAACTCTGTCATGGCTGATGCAAGACCCAAATGTCTGGTTGGTTATTAATTATTTCTTTTCGAAAGTCTCATAGTTTAATTTAATTTATTTGTTTATGAAAGATGATACTCAAACAAAAGCTTATCGAGTTGTTTGTAGGTGATTGATGAAATAGATGGAGCTCTTGGTGATGGGAAGGGTGCTGTGGAGGTTATTTTGAAGATGGTATGGCACGGTTCTGATTGTTGATGTCCTGTGGTTTTTGTGAAGCATATTCCAATCATGCATCTAGTTACGACATGCTCAATCGATCTTCAATATCTACTTTGATTGTATATTCTCTCTTTCAGTCGGCATTTTGGTGTTCTCTTTATAGTTATTTTTTTCTGCATGGTGGTTAAAACTTTAAAAGGCTGTGTGGAGTAAGAAAGCTTAATTATTATCTATTTACAAAAACTAGGGGTGTAAACAAGACATCATCTTTGCTTGCAAGATACTCAGGTTTGGCTCATAAAACAAAACAAATAAACTGAATTGGCTCAATTATTGTTGAGCTGAGCGCAAGCATCTTTAGCTATCAAGTGAGTCGAATTTGTGTGACTTAATGCTTGACTTAAGTAGCTTGCAAGTCTAATTGAATTTTTCTATTTCTAATATATTTTTTAGTTAGGAATGGAAATTTTCAAGTCAAACTTGAACTTGAACTCGAACTTGGGCGCAAATAAATAAGCTTCAAGCCAAGCATGTGAATGAAACTCAAATTTTGCTAGGTAAATGAATATAATTGAGTGAGCTCAAATAGTTTGATCTTTATATTGACTCAAGTTCGAGCTTTAAAAATGAAACTCCTTTGAGCTTGAGCCAAGGTTTGAGCCTTGAATTTTGTGTTGAGCTTGAGTTTCTTATGACTTGAGCTTGGCTCGGCTCAACTAAAAAGTTACTTTCAGTTACTCAAAAGAAATGCCAAAACATTCTCTTAAGAATTTCCAAAATTTTTATACTTTGTTAGTATTGTCTAAGTTAGCACAAGCCATAGGATAATCTTTGTTAAATTAGCGTGCTAAAAGTGCATCACTACAATTCTATTGGTCAATAGGACAGTGAGTCATATGTTTACTTGATTCTATTCCCTTATTCTTTTGATGTTGATCAGTTTCTTTGGTTCTTTTTAAACGTTTTCTATAGTTAACTGTATTTTGAGGATAATCTATTTACAGGAAGGAAAGGAGATCTGTCTTGGTTGAGACATTTCCTTTCCTTCAGGTTAATAGATTTCCTTCTATAAGTTGAGAAGTTATAAAATCATTTCAAATTGGGATTCCGATTCAGTTACTTCATTTATTTGGGTGTTGTAGTTTTTCTGTACAGTTCATGAATCAAACAATCACTCGATGCAGGTGTCTGCTGAAAGGAAGCATGATTTTGGGAAGGAAAATAATGCTAAGAAAAAAGGAAGTAAAACTACATCCCTAACAAGACCTGTGAGTTTGAAATGCCATATGTGCGATGTTTGGTAATATTTTGTAGGTGACACTAAGTTTTTGGGCCATCTATGTAGGTGATTTGCATATGTAATGACCTCTATGCACCTGCTTTAAGACCATTGCGTCAGATAGCAAAGTAAGTTCTTTAGCTGTCAACCGTAGTAAGCATGTTGGTGATTTTGACCTGGTGCTCATGGTATTTATTATTTGAATGATCACTTGGCAAGTGTTACTAGCTCTTTGTTTCTTTTGCCTGAATTTATAAGAAGGAACTCTTTTGATAATCTCTTTATTCCTTTTTGTTGGCATTTCTGCTCCTGAAGGAAAGAGTATTTGAATTAAAAGGTGCATTGATTTCCGCTGCATTAGGCACATAACTAGTGTGGATGAAATGTCTTTTGACCTCTTGTTTAATGGTAGTACTAATGATTGCCAGCTTTTAGAACTCCTTTTCATTGTTTGTTTGTTATACTTGGAAATTTCCTCTTTTTTCCCTCCTTAGCGGAGTTTTGAGGTGCTTAAAATTATTATCCTGACAATACCAAATATTTTTTTCCAGGGTTCATATATTTGTCCAGCCAACAGTGAGTCGTGTAGTAAGCAGGTAATTCATCTGCAATATTATTACTTAATGGTTATGATGCTTCAAGTTGCTCCCGGTGTTTTCATTGCATAATTGACCTTAAAAAAGGAAATTAACATATTTATATTAGCTATTATTAGTTTCCAATACAACTTGATTGTGTGATGGAAAATATATTCATAACTAGGAAGAACAATTAATTAGTGAGCCTGATTTTCTAATTATGTTTCTTTTACAGGCTCAAGTATATTTGTAACAGGGAGGGAATGAAAACAAGTTCCATTGCCCTTACTGCACTAGCGGAGTTCACCGGTGAGTTTTGTTGCTTGTTGTCGAGGATGTTCTTTTACTTCCATTAGTGAAGATATTCGTATTATTACTAAAGCTTCTTTAGTTGCGAATTGCTTTTTCTCTCATTTATACTGGTTCTGGTTCTATTTAGGCCTTTGTTTTTTCTAGTCTAATCTCAAGATATCATTTTTATATTTGGGCCTTAATAATATGAACTATTTTAGTTGTGTTTCTTCCTGCCTTCTTTTTTTTTTTTTCTAATGTACTTATCTTTGTTCCCTTTGGTTAAAATGTTTCAGAATGTGATATACGGTCATGTTTGAATACTCTCCAGTTTCTCCACAAGAAGAACGAAACCCTCAATGTGGTAAGACTTTTATGTCATCTTATGGTTTTGAATGCATTCATTAAGAAATCTAGCACTGTTGCTGGAAGGGTTTTGGCTAATCTTACTAATTTCAGAAAGAAGTTAAAGGTTTAAGATTCAATGAATGATACTGCCTGCTAAGATAGAATTGTCCTTTCAGACTTTCCTTATGGGAAGAGTCAGGAAAATAGAATTTTTTGCTGCGCCAATTTAAAATGTTTTACTTTCAAGTGTAATGTGATGACTGGTAAGTGTATAATAGTTATAACTAACACCAAAACTAAATACTTTTAAACCTCAACGTTAAATTTTGTTTCATAGGAGGCTATTAATTGACCAGCTCTCCATTGAAGTCTAGAATTCATATATGTTGGTATCTGTAAGATGAAGTTTATGGATTAGCATAATCTATAATTTGTTTCATTTGAATTGTTAGTCATTTCTAATGGCTACATCAGCACTTGGAGATCTTTTACCGTAGCTTTACTGTAACTCTAACCTTCTTTTCTTTCTTTTGATGTATACATTTTTAGATGAATGAAATGTGGTATCTCTTTCCTATGCAAGTTTGCTTGATAATCTTAGATGTTATACCCTTTTGGTAGTTTAGATAATTTTTTAACTGCTTTCATTGATTCAATCTAATAGGTTATATTTGGCGTTTAATCAATTGTGAGAAGTAACTTAACAATTTTTACACATTGTTCCCTTCTTCCCTTTATTCTTTAATCATTGTTGTCAATGATTGCAATTGTTTGTTTTTGAGTATAATTCATTTTTCTTCTTTTTCCATTTTCAACATTTTAAAGCTTGGGCATTTTATTTAGGGCAATGAGTAATGATTAGCATGGTTTCCTCTTTCTAGATGGACATCAGTTCACAAGTAGTTGGGCGGAAGGATGTCTCAAAAAGTGCTTTTGACATATGGAGAGAGGTATGGTAGTGACTTCTTTTGGAATTGTTTTAGTTATTTATCCTTTGAAGCATTTTTTTACTTGAGGCTGCTGTCCTTCAGATTTTTCATAAAAGAAGAACAAAGCGGGACAGGAAATCTAACACTAGTTCTGGGAGCGGCTATGGTGAATTTGACTTTCTGCATGCCCTCATAACTAACCGGTAGATATTTGATGCCTCTCAATGTCTTTTATTACAAATCTGTTTGAACAATATTATTTTTCACTTCATGTTTCCCTCCAAAAGGTGTGATGATCCTTGTAGTGGACCAGCAAGCCTTTTGCTTCTTTTTTGTTTTTTTGATTTAATTCCTTTGCTTCTAACCTTAAGTTATGAATGACTGTGCAGTGGTGATTATGATGTAATTTTGGATGGGATCCATGAAAACATTTTGCAGCTCCGGTATCATGATCCAGTGATGCATAAGACAGTAAGGCTTGCCTATCTGATGTATTTGTAGATGACCTATTCAACTTATCTGAAGTATTTGTAGATGGCCAATTCATATGGCAATACAATATTGTTCACCTTGTTCTCTTTCCACAATGAAATCTTTACCATGTACTCATGATATTTCAAGGTCAAATGCTTGAATTCTCTTGGAATCTCTGATGTAATGCAACAGTATGTTATGCGGACACAGCAAATGTCCCTTCAAGGTGACCATATGCAGTACCAACTTCAACTCCCTGGCATGTTTATGGCCACTAAACACTAATCTGATTTTATCTTTCACTGCAGTTTACCAGCCTTCTGTTGCAATTATTTTGCATCGGGTAGTTGCCCAAGTCCAAAAGCCAACTCTTGAGTGGCCAAAGTCATTTCAAAGGTAATCTCTACTCCATGCCCAAGTTTTGAAGAACCCAATGCCAAACATGGAGGACTAACAGTCGATGCAATGCTTCAGATACCGTACTATGCTGATGGAAAAGACAGATATTTTAAGGGCTTGGCACCAGAAAATTCCACCGTACATTTCTAGACATTTATCAACAAAGTCCTGCATAGAGGACTTGATATCTCCTTTGTTGCATATCTTGTCACCACCAAACTTTAGGCCGGTAATTGATTTGAATTTACTTAATTCTTTGACCTTTTCTGGCCTCAATTTCTTTCTTTCTTTTGTTTATTTAGGTAAATTAAGCAAGTTCTTGAAGCATGCAAACATAATGTGTCTTGCATCTCATGGTTTGTGTCTTTTTTTACTGCAAAACATGTATTCCTTTTTTAATGTGTTAGCTGAACCACTATTTGTTAATTGGAGATTGGTTTTTCATTAATACTGGAAAAGTATTTTGCACACTTACAAATAATTGTGTTCTGCAGTGGAATTTGCATATGCATTTTGATTGAACTGTATAAACAAATAACTTTATCTTGTTTGCAATTTTAAATATACGCTGTTAAATATGTTCCTATTGTTATTAAAGAATGCTTGGAAGGTGAATTATTGACAACGTAAGCAAGAAGTTTAACATTGGGCAAGGCTAGATGCAATCAAATAGGTGCAGACTTTTGGAAAGGTAGTGTCCCTAAGGTGTAGTATGCAATCCCCATGTAAGTTTTATTTGTTCTAAGCAAACTATAATCTAACAAAGGATCTTCAAGAGTTCCAAGTAAATTTTGACACTTAAAATCTATCGATGGATTTGTATCAGGAAAGGTAAATTTAATTCCAAGGGATGACGTTATGGACAATGTTGCCACATTTTTGTTTAGATGCTGGGCTCTTTGTGCTAGTTATGCTATCGAGTTTTGTAAAGATAGTTAGTATTTGTCATTCAGTTGCTTACTAGTGTTTCTAGTTGTGCACATAATGCTTGATGCTACTCCTGCACATTTAGATACATAGTAATATACAATATTAATTGTTTAATGTTGATTTGCTTGATATTAATTCTTTGATCATTATATAGGGTGCCTACTGTTACTATTTTTGGTGTCCCCTTATCTCTCTCATGTATCTAGAATGTTCCTTTTCTATTTTCATGTTATTCTCTTATTAAAAGAATGCAGCAGTTTCTTTCAAAAAAAGAAAAAAAGAAAAAAAGAAAGAAAAAGAATATAGCAGTTCTTCCATCTCATTTCTGTGGCTTTTCTTGTGCCTTCAACAGGTGGCATTGCACTTATTATCAGAAACTGAGAAGAATAATTTGACTCAATTAGTAAATGTGATGGTATCCTATTCTATAACCTATAAGAACATGAAGTCTGATTCACTGTCCAGTAACATGGGACATGAAGCAGTTTCAGATGCATCAGCACTCTCTTTTGAGCCCCCCATTGGCGAGTTTATTGCTTACAAGGTTTCTAGCTGTGCTTTATGTTTAATGGCATGCAACTTTATTCAAAATTTCATGATTTTGACCTGAATTTCTCTCTCTGATATAAGCAGGATTACAGATCAGATCCTCATGTACTTGCCTTAGCTATGAAGCAGGTTTTATTGCATGAGGTATGTAATGTATTACTTGATAATATTCTGTATTTTTGTCTACTTCATTTTTAAGATATGCTAGTTTGATGTTTGCTGCTGCCTGTCTCTGTTGGCATATAGCTTGATGATTGTTATTGGTGCTGAAGTTGCTTTAGACAGACAAAATTGAAATAGATTCCTTTAGTACTCACCGGATTCTGACTATTTACTATCCCTTTTAATCTCTGTAATCTTTTATATAACTGGAAATAATCCAGCAAATTTGTGGTTGCCATTTTTTGGGAAGTATCATGTAAATAGGGGGAGTGATCCTCATATGTGAGCTATAGGATAACCCTTTTGGTTCTGTTCTTGGTGAGACATTTATTGCGAGTAAAAGGGATTCTAAAAGAAGCAATAAAATAAGAGAACTTATACAGTAAAAAAGTTGTTTTATTTTGGTGCCATGAAACTTATTTCTAAAGTTGATGGCATTGCTGTTTCCAAATATTTCTTTAAACGGTTTCAAGGTTTTATTTAATATCTCAAAAGAATTGATGATAGATCATAGGATAGACATGGCTCAACATATCTATTTTTCCTAGCCAGATGAACAAATGTGTGTTGTAAAGACATTTATTTGACAGAACAGTGATATTGCAGTTTTGTTACTTTTGAAGTTTGGTAGGTTTAGTGGCATGCAAACTCAAGCAATTCATAATTAGATTTTAAAACTTGGAAATATTGTTAGGTGTCATTTTCATGGATTTAATCTTCATTATTTGGGTGCATTTTCCCAGATACCTACTTCCACTCTAGACCTGCCATGAGTTACAATTTTTCTTTCTTCTGAAGCCACTATGAGAAATATTAAATTAATCAATTTAGTCTAGATAGGAGTTTAATATCCCTATCCTCTTAATTTAAAGTTCTTTTAAGTATCAGCTTTGTGCTTGGTGGATTTTAAGCTTGTAGCAGCGTTTAGCATAAACTTTTTAACATCATGTTCTTCCTTAGATTGAAATCTCTTCTGTCTGTCGAGTTACAGTCTTCAACATTTTATTTTCAGAAAAGGAATTTCAATTAAAAGTAAAAGCTTTTATACAGTGTTCTTACTTGTGAAGGCTTTTGGAATTTATTCTGATTTCAGGTTGAGAAGCAAAAGATTTTGCAAGTAAGCACTGGGAAATCTGCGCAGAGAACAGATGGATGCTGCAATGGAGACCAGGGCGTTGTAGGGAAAGGGGCCAGTGTAGCCAAATCTGCTAAAACTATTGGTGAGAATGCTGGTGCAGGCACAAAGACCTTTGAAAATGAAAAGAATATATCAAATACAAGGCAAGGTAATCTTAGTACCACCACAGTTTCATCATCTTTGGTTTCTAGCAGAAGTGCCACCGTGGAAGCAAAGCAAAAATCCACTTCAGATGTCAGGAAGGCACGTAGTGGTTTTGATTTCTTTGAAAGGTGATCTTTTTGACTTCTTTCCGTTTATTTTGATTTACAATAAGTTTTTCCTTCTTTATTCTTCTTGTTATTGTTATGCTAAACTTTGTAAAAGTTTGAGAATAAAAATGTGGCTAATGTAAGTGACAATTCCTCCCGGCAAGTCAACTTCATACCCTTCCTATTTCTTTGCTATGTTTGATGGCCATATAAACTATGACTCATGCTTTATTTCTGATAGACTTCCCATACATTTGTTTTTTAGATGATTAAGTATTTGGGTTAAGCCAAAGTCAAGCTAGTTGAAGGTTACTCTGGTTGATCTTGTTCTCACCTTTTCATTTCAGCTTTTGAACACCTGTTCTAAACACTTGGTAAATCTCTGGCTTCTTTAGCTGCCTTCACCTGATCCTTTCTCTTGCTGCTGTATACAGCCATTGGTGTCTGTCTGTTAAGTGACCATGTCATTCTCTTAGAGTAATCAACTATGTTGCCTTGGATTATAAGTCAACTGTAGCAAATGAAGGTTTAGTGCCAGTTCTAGATGAAATCTCTTCTGATTTATAAAAATAATCAGTGGACCATACCAGAATATATTGACTACAGTTTATATCACTGTATATACATTATATTTGCTGAGATTTTGTCAACTATCCAGGTTTAGAAAACCAAGCAGCAGAGGTTCTTTGGATTCTGAAATTGCAGTAGTGAAGGAAGTGACGTTGGAAAGAGATTTGCGGCCTCTGTTATTTAAATTTAATGAGGTAAATTCCTATCGTTTAGCTTCATTTTATCAAAGCTGAATTTTAGTACATAACGAGTTAATGACTAATAGAAAACCTGGTTGCTTGGTCATGCCATGAATGTTATGTTAAAATGAAACCCAAAGGTTTTGCTGAAAGGGATATTCTACAAAGTGTTGTGTTGCATTCCCATTTTTTCTTTGGATAACAACATATTGATGCTGCCTTTTTGATCAATAGATTTGTGAGGAAAATAACTGGAGCTAAACACAAAACATGACATGACAGCAAAATAACACAAAAACATGAACGTATCAAATCTCGCGTTTTAAAATTTATATAAATATATAATATCTTAGACATGATAAATTACCAAGTCTAGCATAGGTGCGTAGGGAAGTAGATGTTTCAAATAATTCACTCTTCTCTGTCTTCTTAGCCTCTCATGCGTGCTAAGCCTCTTTTTATAAATAAAAGACTTTACTATTGCATAACCTACAAGTTAAAATAACTTAGCAATTTGAGTCCATTCTCAGACAAGATTTTGCAAAGAATGCCCTAAATTGTAGAGTAACCTAATATGTGTGTGTATGTGTGTGTGTCTTGTTTGGACTCGGGTGATGTTGGATATGAGTTTTTATCTGGTACAAGTATGATTATATTTTCAAAGTATTTCCACATATTTGAAGGATCATTTTCCCGTACTTATATTCGAATTTGTGTCATACATGTTTACTTAAAGTAAATAGTTGAAGTAACATATGTAGAGATTACGTATTTTCAGCTACCTCCTGGAATTTGGTGATATGTCACTAATGGCTTGCTTTAATGACTTCAAATTCCCAGTTTCATCTTCTGGCTGTGCCAATTGGTATCAAACTAGAAAATGATGCAATACTATGTTGTTTTTTGCTTTCCTTTTACATGCAGGGTTTTACCAATGCTGTGAAGAGGCCGGTTCGAATGCGCGATTTTTTGCTATAATGAATCTCCGTGTCTCGTCCAGCACTCAGCAGCTGCTAATTTCATGTACAATATTGAACGCACTGATATTATTTGCCCTTCAAATTCCAAAACTATATAATGACAACATTTCTTACGAGTGTGCTTATATATATATATA
>CM025250.1:12980642-13003306 GCA_013677275.1 Gossypium schwendimanii
CCTTTAAATAAAGAATCTATGGAGATGTTTAAAAGTTCATCCTATTAGATATGTTGTATTTTCCGAAGTGAATACAAACATCAATTTTTTTAAAGATATAATCATAGATGTGATGATAAGTAAGTGGAAACATAATAATAAATAAAATAAACCTTAAACTGATAAATACAACTTGTCTTATCAACGTGATAATAGGATTCTTTCATTTTCTTTAAATAAACATATAAATACATAAATTTATATAAATAAACGGTTATACTATGTAAAAATAGGTTACCACTACAAAAAAAATATACATATTGTCAAACACCATTAAGACCAAGTTCTATAAATAGGTGCAACTATATTTACAGTAGAGAATTTGACACTGTTAATTTTCATCACACATTCATGATTCAGAGATAAATTTTTTCACAAAGAAGTTAGTTTTAGTACACACTACAATACATTACTAAAACCTCTAATAGGTAAACTAGTTGTAGATGGAGTTGTAAGCGATGATCTCATATCAACAATGGCAGATTCTTCGGCTCCGAACTTTATGGCCTCTCTGCTTGCTCTTACAAACCTCAAAACTGTGCCTTTCATGTACTCGTGAGCTTTTTTTACGCTCATCTTCGTACATGTGTCATAGGGCTAGGTCTTTCGTCTTGCGATCTGTGCGACCTTAGACGATCTATTCGTTTCAAACTCGCCTAAATCAGCCTTAACACCACAAGTGAGGATTCCTTTAGAATTCCTCCACGGCACCAATTTGTATAGAGGAAGCAATTTATGCCAAAGAAGCCACAAAAGAACAACTGAAAGCCACAGAAAAGAACGCATGAGAGGTGTTTGAGTAAATGATCTCCAAGAATTCTATTACTCTTAAGAATTCAAGTTACAATGGAATGAAGTACAAGTAAGGGCGAGACTCTCTATTTATAGTTGAGCTCCCCTAAAATCGACGATCTAGATTGAGTTCCATCGATGGACAAGATTAGCTTATCCCTTAAATCATGGGATTTACAAGATACACTATATCAAATTAAATCTACAAGATATGATTCCCATATTTACTAAAAATAGCTTATGTTGCCATATCTTCATTATCAGCCCAACAAGGCTTCAATCTGATAGGCTTCTCTAACAGTTCTTTGAATTAGGCTAGTTCTCGTGGGCTAAATGATCCCCATCTAATCGATAGACCTCTATGGGGTGCATCTTGTGACATGGTCACGGGCTTTGCACTTTGGCCCATGACATTCTCCTCTACCCATTCTCGCAACGCCCTCGTTGGGCCTTCAGAATGGCACTGACTTGATTCACCTTGGAACTCTTATGCCGCCTTGGCTTATTCCCAACTTGTCTTGCGATCTGGTTGTCCCTTCCTTCGAAACCTTTGCCTCGGCTTCTGTCACCTCTTAACTTAAACTGTTGCACGCGTTGGTACATCTCGTTGGCAAGAAGTCTCTGCCCCAATTTTGACTTGCTCCATGTAACACCCCTAACTCGTATCCGTCACTAGACTAGGGTTACGGAGCATTACCGGAGTTTATGATTCAAACAGATAAAAATTTCAAGCATTTCATATCATATCAATAAACATATTAAAACCAAGTCAAACTATACATATTGTCCTTTATACGAGCCCTCGAGGCCCTGAATATGCGTTAGAAACAAGTCGGGACTAAATAAAAAACTCAGAGAATTTTTTAAAAAACATTGAAAATTTTCAACACTGTAGAGGTCACACGGCCGTGTAGGCATTCGAAATAAGGACACATGGCTGTGTCCCAGCTTGTGTAACTCACTGACTTGGGTTACATGACCAAGTCACACGCCCATGTACCAGGCCGTGTACCCTTCGAAGTAACCCACATGCCCATGTGCCAGGCCATGTACCCTTCGAAGTAACCCCACACACCCATTTGCCAGGCTGTGTGCTAGGCCGTGTAACAGCCTGACTTGCAACCCTTTTAAAGCTACAAGGGACACACGGCTGAGACACACGCCCGTGTCTCTTCCCGTGTAGACAAAAATGGGCCATTTTATAAGCCATTTTTCTCACCCAATTTGCCATGTACCTACAACCAACATTGCACATATAAACAAGCCATAATAAGCCATCCAAATCAACCATAAACAAGTTATATACGTATGGTATAACTTCATACAACTAATATGCCCTTAGGCACCTCAAATGAAAACATCTAAACATGTCTAACCATGTATTGAATTTGACCAAAATAATTAACTAACTTCCAATCAAGATTGCATCAATTCAAACTATTGAATTAACTTACCATAACCTATCCAATAGTACCAAATATGCCATTCAATCACTAACAACAATAGACACATATACCTTTCATAGTAAGGCACCAATTCTCAACAAGTTACAAGACTTATACAAAATGAATATTCAACTATCATTTTCATCTTCCATCATTCAAACACACCAAGCATTTCAACAATCATTTTAATGCTAATATTTATATGCCAAAACTAAGCTCATAACATCATCAAAGTGCCAAATCACAAGCCAAACCAAATGATCATTTCAACAACCAAAACACATGGCCAACATTAGCCTAAATACCTATACATACCATTATAACCAAAATTAAACATCTGAAAGTATCGATAGAGCCGGTGGATAGTGTGATATAGCTCTGACAAGCTTCCAACCCGAATGAGCTTCTAATTCACTATAAAACACAAAAAATAACACAAACTAAGCATTTAAGCTTAGTAAGTTCGTATAACATAGAATTTAACTTACCATTTAGTCATATAATAGGTAAGTAAACAAAGCATATCCTAACATAATTTGGCCAAATGCCTAAGCATATATACACCAACCATGTTAGCCATGTAAATACATATATAAGCCAATAAACATGGATGAACACAACAATTGATCAAGTTTAATATACATGTATAATCCATTTCATGTTTTCAAATACCATGTAATAACATTCTATGTAATTTATGTGTATACCTGTAATATTTCGTATCGAACTCTTACCATTTCGCATCAGAACATTGCCCGTTGAACCATTTAAAATACCGTTGGATACCAGGGATAGCTCACACATAGTGTGCTAACTCATATAACTGTAATCAGTCAAATCCTATACATGTATGCTTACACGAGCTGTTAATCAGTATGCTCACACGAGCTATAAATCAGTATGTTCACACGAGCTATAAATCAGTATGCTCACACGAGTTGTGAAAATGGGCTTGCTTACACGAGTTATGGGTTGGAACGTAGCTACACGATGCTACTCACACGAGCTGTGGAGTATTTGCAATACATGCTGGACTTCAACCATCGGTAGGATGTCTAGGACTAACACCCAAATCATATAAACCTAATGACATGTCATTTGTATCCTACAAATTCCTAAGGTTCAAACGGGGCTCGATAATTGTCGAACTTCGTTAGATATACAACCATGTATATATATCATAATTCAAAATTCATGCATAATTTAATATAAAACATATAAACACAATTTAATCACACGAACTTACCTCGACGAGTATACGTAGATATGGAGGCGACTAGTCTGAGACTTTATCTTTTCCTTGATCTAAAGTCATACGAGGTCTGTCTTGATCTATACGGATAAATTTAACTCAATTTAATATATAATTCATTCAATTTAGCCCAAAAACATTTTTTGGAAAATTACCATTTTGCCCCTATACTTTTAATTTCTTTACAATTTAGTCCCTATCTCCTAAAAATGGAAATTCGTGAAATTCTACCACAACCCACTATAGCCGAATATCAATTAGGTCCCTAGAAAGCCCTATATTTTATTTTTTTATAATTTCACCATGTAAAAATTTCAATTTTTAAATTTAATCCCTATTTGACAATTTCATCAAAAATCTTTTACCAAAAGTTGTTTATCTAACAACAACCATCCATTTTCTATCATCAAACATCAAAACTCATGCATATTCAATAATGGTAAAACCCTAATAGTTTAACAGTTTCACAATTGAGTCCCCGAGCTAGCTAGATTAAGCTACAATGATTTCAAAAACATAAAAATCGTTAAAAAGAGACAAAAATGCATACATAATTAAGGAAACTAGGATGGTCGAATGTAGCTTCAATAATGGCTACTCTTTTTTTCTATTTTCGTT
Source organism: Gossypium schwendimanii (assembly GCA_013677275.1). NCBI lineage: Eukaryota > Viridiplantae > Streptophyta > Magnoliopsida > Malvales > Malvaceae > Gossypium > Gossypium schwendimanii. Next base: position 12,984,789 of record CM025250.1, read on the forward strand.
TGAAAGATTAAAGTAAAAGGTGGTGTTTTGTTTTTATTTTATTCAATATATCATTTATTTACCTTTTTACTAATTTAACCTTTAAAATTAATCAAATTTACACAAATGCCAAGCCATGCTCATCCACTAACAAATATAATGGTCTAATTACCATATAAGGATTTCCACTTCAAAGTTCTATTGTTATTTAACGCATTTAGGTATTAGAACCAAACTTTTGCACTTTACGAGATTTAGTCCTTTTTATCAAATTGAGCATGTAAGCGGTAAAATTTCTTAACAAAATTTTTATACGGTATTACTATCATGCTATAGACAATAAAATAATAAAAGTAAAGTTTCTACTTTAGATTTGTGGTCTCGAAACTACTTTTTTGATTTCATTAAAAACGGGTTGTTACTTACACTCCCTTTGGAATCCCCTTGATTCTCACACCTTGGCTTTGTATAGTCCACAGTCCCTCAGCCTTCTTGCTTAAGAACTTTGAAAGCGCTCCTACAATCTTGCCAAGCCATCAAGTCAGAATTCAAAATACTATCAAAGTGTTCGCAATGTACCTTACTCACAGCATTTACTATTCCCAACTGTTTTTGCATCGCTCCTATTTTCTCGAAGTCCGATGCACAACCCACCTTTTCCAAAGGTGTCAGCTCTATAGTCAACTCTGTAGGTTTTATATCGATCTCATGTACCACTAACACTTCTGAAGGGGCTTTCGTAACATTTTGTTCTATCGAGTCAATGTTCTTCCCATACAAACCATCCTCTACTAGTTGGATTGTTGACAACGCCTTTGTCCCGACCTTCATATCCTGATGCATTGGCACAATAATTTTTGATAATAGACCGGTGAAAATATGAACTCAATTGGCCCATAGATACAGAACTACGTGAATATTATCAATGAAGTTTAAGCCAAGTACATAATCTAATCATTTAATTAGATTACCTCAAATTTTTTCTTGCATTTCCATTCATCGATTTGTGGCTCCACATTACGAACTAGTCCCACAGTCGAGGCCTCCTCAAAATTTACCATCTTGATCTTCTTATTTGATTTCCTAATCGAGAGACTAAGTTTCTTCGCAACTTTTTCTGGTACGAACAAGTTCAATGCTCCCGTATCAATAAGAGCACTCCTCTTCTAACCTGTAATGTTGTTGTCTACAAACATTAACCCTTCTTTACCATACCTTTTCTTAGGAATGTGCACCATCGAATTGACCCTCGATGTCTTTTTCTCAATAGGCTTTACTACCTCCGGCTCATCAATCCTCTTGATAGCCAAAAATGAAGATACCTTTGGGCAGTCATTCTTTATGTGCGGTCTCTTACAAAGGTACCATCTTAACTTTCTCTGCTCTTTCGGGTTGTTAGGTCTCCACTTCCTATTTCGTGATTTCTTATTACCACTGTCACTATTACTACCGTCACCATCATCACTATGTCCCTCTTCATCTTCCTCATGGTTCCCACCATTTCCCCTCCTGTTGGGCTTGGAAAATCCAAACTTGTCTCTTCTCGGAACAAGTTCCACTAAGGACTCCATTACCATCATGGCTTTGGTAAGCTCCTAAACTCCTTGGCGTTGCAACTCTTGCTTCACCCATGGTTTCAACCTATCCATGAAGGATAAAAATGCTTCCTTCTCACTCAAACTAAAAATCTGGAGCATGAGTTCACTGAACTCCCGCACATACTCCCTAACCGTGCCTCGTTACGTAAGCCATCGTAACTTTTCTCGAGTTTCATTCTTAGCATACTCGAAGTAAAATTGTACTTTGAATTCCTTTTGGAACTCCTCTCAAGTCCCAATCTCAGTCTCACCACGTCTCACATCTGTGGACCTACGTCGCCACTATAGCAAAGCAACGTCAGTAAAAATATATAGCAATAGTATTTACCTTAGTAGCATCATCCCCGATGCTCATCGTTTGGAAGTATTGCTCCATAGCCTAAAGAAAGTTGTCCACTTCACTTGTAGACCGTGCCCCTTTAAACGCTTTCGGTTTGGGCACATCCATTGCTTGTTGCTTCAGCTTCGAAGCCAATATTCCATTACCCAAGGCAACCTTGAAAATCTTGAGCTCCCCTTTAAGCTCATAGATCTCATCCTTTAAAGCTATTATCATAGTCTCGAGAGCATCATCCTTCCCAGCCAGCTTGTTCTTCGAGGAATCGATAGTATCCCAAGCATATTCCTTAAACTGCTCCTTCATTGATTGCAACCCATTAGTGATTCTATCATCGACATCATCGATCCTCTCCTTGACGTTTCCCATGGACTCCTCCATAATGACGACTCGACCCTCAAAATCTAACAATAAGTCCCTCAATCGACTCACTTTTTTGGCCCTTCCACGGGTCTTCATTAGCTCATTATGACTGAAAACTTCTTTCGACATCCCAACAGTTTCTTTGCAACCAATAGCTCGGATACCACTTGTCACTAAGTTAGATCTTTCGTCTTATGAACCGTGCGGCCTTAGGTGTTATGTTCTTTCCAAACTCGCCTAAGTTAACCTTAACACCACAAGTGAGGATTCCTTTAGAATTCCTTCAAGGCACCAATTTGTATAGCGGAAGCAATTTATGCCAAAGAAGCCACAAAAGAACAACAGAAAGCCACAGAAAAGAACGCACGAGAGGTGTTTGAGTAAATGCTCTCGAAGAATTCTATTACTCTTAAAAATTCAAGTTATAATGGATAATGTTCAAGTGTGGGGAAAGCTCTCTATTTATAGTTGAGCTCCCCCAAAATCGATGATCTAGATTGAGTTACATCGACGGATGAGATTAATCTATCCCTTAAATCATGGGATTTACAATATACACCATCTCAAATTAAATCTACAAGATATGATTCTCATATTTACTAAAAATAGTCTATGTTGCCATATCTTTATTATCAGCCCAACAAGGCTTCAATCTGATAGGCTTCTCCAATAGTTCTTTGAATCGGGCCAGTTCTCATGGGCTAAATGATTCCCATCTAATCGATAGACCTCCATGGGGTGCATCTTGTGCCATAGTCACAGGCTTTGCACTTTGGCCCATGACACGTGTCTCTAGAGTGAGTTGACTTTTCTTTCTATCTTGAACCCCTTTTTTTCTCTCCTTATCCTTGTTATGGATAACTTGCTCGTGGTATAATTTACAAGAGAGCCGATATGGTATAATAATATTAATCTTTCAAAAAATTTGTTTACTTGTTTCCCTTCTATATTTGAGAATGATAACTATATCTATATATGCGATGAACAAGATTACAATTCCTTCTTGATATTATGTGAAGAAACATTGATATACCTATGTGCTTGGATTGTCGAAAATCTTAAATAAGAGTTCCCTTCACTTTATTCTTCCACATCAAGCTCGATTATCATAAAATGAAGTTTTTTAAATGCTCAACCTTTAAGGAAGTTGTCATTGTATTTAAACTAAAGCCTGTGCTGGTAGTCCTTTTAAGTGTTTGCACAAACAAATCGATTTTTATACTACGGACAATAGCAAGTTGGAAACAATCATGAATTATTGTATTGATGTTGTTGTGTATGCAATGTAGGGTATGTATATACAAGTGTGGATTTCTATAAGAGATTATGTGGAGTCTCTATTATTATGAGGTACAACTCCAGTCTAAAACCTTTAATCATTGTGTAAATAACTCCATCGCTTGCGTGATTTACTATTTTCTCATAATATTGGGAGTAAAGGTGAAAAATTAATGTTCCAATAGTTGCTTTGAGGTGGGAATTGCATGACATTGTGGTGATGTTATAAGTTTTAAAATAATTACTTACTTCTGTTATAGTGTAGTCTAGCGATGTTGCTAACTTATTTATATGAATGCATGTTTTAAATCATTAGCTACTGACCATTTGACATTACTAATAGTGGTGAGAGTATAAAGAATGCTTTAACACAACGTGGTCAGGTTTTAATTTCTTTTCTTTTTATTTTGGTATAGTTTAGAAATTAAGATTAAATGGGTTTGAAATTCAATGTACTATGGATAAGGAAATATAGTCATCTACTTTTGTTTTGCTGACAGGATTTAACATATTTATTTTTTTAGTAATGATTGAAAACATAAAATTTAAGTAGAGAAACAACAAAAAAATAATTTAAATGCATTGAAGAGATATCTGATAACTCTAATATTTATTTGTTTCTAAGATTTTTAGTTTATTTTATAATTTAATTTTGTTAGATTTTAGGATGTTTTTAGTGAATTATATATTTGTAATGTTAAATAAGGTTAATTTTCGATATACTCTTATCCAACATAGGTCCAAAAAAGTATGGGAAAGAATAGCTTCACATAAGTAAATTTTTGTTCCAACAAAAAATGTCTCTGCCCCAATCAAAGCAAATAGACGACTTTTTTTCCGTTGGAGCAACGCAAATACCTAATAGTTTTTTAAAATGTACAATTTTTTAAGTGTCATAAAAGAGAAACCAAAGGAGAGAGAAGAGAAAAAGAGGAGCCACGCAAGCTTTTACACATCAAGAATCAACGGATTCCAACAAGAAGATGGAGTTTCTCCATTATTTTTCCTTTTTGTTTCCTTTTATTATGTCTATTTATTGTTTTAATTTTAAGATGTTTCCCAGATTCTTCATGAACTAAATCTTTTTTCTAGGGCTACAATGGATTTCATGCTTAGTTGATTGACTATTATCTATTTCCATCTCTTTTTATTGTTAATAGAGTTTTGATTATTTATTCATTCGTGTTCATCTTTGATGATAGTCTAGCCAACTATTAGTTTGACAAGCCTAAAGAAATTGAAAAAGGATTTTTCATTTTAGGTCTAGAATGAATAACTCTTGGTCTTAATAAGATGTGTTAATCCATGGTTCGTAATTAGGATAGGAATATACCTAATTAAGTCAGGTAGCCATAATTGGGGTAGTTCTTATTTAATTTGGCCTACATTATTGGCATAAGAATATAGCTCAATAATTGGATTAAATTAGTTCTTTAATTGTTTGGAAGAGAATCAAGAGAAATTTAGTTCTCCAGGTTAATAATTAACTCTATTAGGATAAATGAGTGGAGATAGATCAATTAGTTACCACATTGAATTAAACCCTAAACCCCATACCCTAAACCCAAATCTTAGGGTTTTCCTATTGATTATTTATTTGATTTAATTTGCATTGCTTATTTTTATTTACTTTAAAATTACTTAGAAAATTTTATTATCGATTAATTTAGATAGGTTTTAAAGTAATATTTGGTGATTGGAGTTTCGATTAGTAATAGCTCTCTATGGGATCGATATTTTATACTACTTGTAACGATACGTATACTTGCGTGTACAAGTTTAGATTAAAAAAGAAGTTGTTTAGTGTCGTTGCCGGGGAGCGAATTGCTACTTTTTTTAACATCAATTTAATTACTTTTCGCCTACCTAAAATTTATTTTTATTTGTTTTATTTTCACGTACCTTTGGCTTTTTTTATGAGCGGAAGTGAAAATCCAAATTTGCTACCACTTGATTTGGAAATTGAAAGAACTTTACGAAGACTCAAACATTTAAACATTAATTCCTAGGTTGAACATGAAGAGTCAATAGTGGTTGATCCTAATGGGAATAACAATGTTATTGAGCAGATTGATGCATGAGTTCCTCTTGTTGTCCCTCCCGCACCTAAGTCTGTCAGAGACTATGCCATACCATATACCAAAAGGCTTTGTACTAGTATTCGCTTTCCGACAGTGAAAGTAAACAATTTTAGATTAACCCATGATTAGAAAAGAAAAACTCAATATTATAACAAATGAGTGTTATAAATCATTTAAGGGTGACTTTAAAATTAAAACATAAAGAAAATTGATTAAAATTCTTAAAACTAAAAAAAATTAAAACAATTAAGTAGAATACCAATTTGGATTTTCTTAAAATATGATGCTCGATAAAATCTTTATTTTTTAATCCAAATATTGAAAATTGAAAAAACTTCTCTTTTTTGTCTAAGAAAATAGAAAAGGAATATTAGAGTAATAAATGAATTAATGATAATTATTAGAGTATGCTAACTATTGTTAACAAGATGTGTTAAATACTGTAGTTTAGTTAGTTAACTATTATGCTATTTTCAGCATTAACAGTTGAGGTAGTTTTGCAATTAGTTGCTTCTATTAGTTTCTCTCTTCCTTGTATAAATACATCTGAGTTGTATTGAGATCTTTTAAGTGAGAATGAATAGTGTTTCTCCTTTATTGATAATATTTTCATATTCAATCACTTAAAAGATCTCAATACAATTGAGATGTATTTAAACAAGGAAGAGAGAAACTAACAGCTAAATAACAAAAGCAACCAACTACAAAGCTACCTCAACTGTTAACTTCTGAAAATACAAAAATAGTTATCTAACTAAACCGCAATATTTATCACATGTTGTTAACAATAATCAACATACTCTAATATTCACCCAGCTATTCAAGTCATTGCTAACGACACCGAGTCCTCCTCTGAACTTGTAAAATATGGTTTGGACAGTAGCTTGGTCAAAATGTCAGCAACCTATTCTTGTGCTGGAACATAACCCACCTGCGACTTGCCTACTTTAACCTTTTCTCGAACAAAGAAGAGATCTCACTAGACATGCTTGAACTTGGAATGAAGAACAGGATTATCAGATGTGCTACTGCTCTAAAGTTATCACACTAGATAGTACTTGTATTAGTTAAGGGCACCTTTAGTTCAGCCAACACCGACTCAAGCCATACGATTTTAGCTATAGCATACGTTAGGCCCCTATATTTAGCTTCTTTCATGGAACGAAAAATAATCTATTGTTTCTTTGACACCCATGGCACCAGATTACCACCTAGGAACACACAAAACCTAGTTGTGGACCTTATATCATCAAGGTCAATTCCCCAATTTGCATCTGAGTAGCCTACTAAAGACATTCGAGAAACAACTGTAAAACCAATTCTATTGTCCATAGTACCTTGCAAATACCTTAGAATTCGTTTAACAGCCTTAAGCTGTTGGTCCAGAGGTTTGTGCATGAACTGGCATACCCTATTGACAGCAAAGGAAATGTCTGACCTAATAATCACAATATACTACAACGTACTTACAATGTTTCTGTAGTTAGATTCACTATCAATAGGGCTACCACAATGAGATGACAATGTACAGGAAGTGACCATAGGAATGGGAGAAGCATTCGACTAATTCATGTTACACTTCTTTAAAAGGTCCAAGATATACTTCCTTTGACTTAAAAATAGACCATTCAAGCCATATGGGACCTCAATTCCAAGGAAGAAATAAAATTGCCTTAAATCTTTCAGGGAAAATCAAACATGCAAAGACATCACAAATTCATCCACAAATGTGGATTGGTGATAATAATGTCATCCACATATACCAAAACATAAAGAGCCACACCACCTGAAGTCTTGATGAACAAAGAAGCATCAACCTTTGATAAAATAAAACCATGAGCAAGCAAAAACTCTCTAAGCTTATGAAACCATGCTTTAGGTGCTTGCTTGAGACTGTAAAGAGCCTTCTTAAGCTTGCAAACCAGTGTTTTATCACCATCATAACGAGTTTCAAACCTAAAAGGTTGACTCATATAGATTTTTTCATGAAGGTCACCATTTAAAAAAGCATTGTTGATGTTAACTTGCATTAGTTACAAAACATAAGTCACTACCAACGTGAGAATTACCCTTATAGTGGTCGGTTTAACCACGGGACTGAATGTTTCAGGGAAGTCAATTCTCGCTTCTTGAAGGTAACTTTTAACAACTAACCTCCACTTATATCTGACTATAGTTCCATAAGCATTTCTCTTTAGTTTGAAGATCCACTTGCAACCAACTTCTCGTCGATTGGAAGGTAAAATGACTAGCTCCCATGTGTTGTTTTTAAGAAGAGCATCATACTCCTATTGTGCCATCTTGGTCCACTCAGGACTGGTGAAAGCTTCTTCAATAATAAGAGGCTCTCATTCTGTCAACTCAACTGAGAACACCTTGGGCATAAAGACTCCACTTTTAGATTGAGTTTGCATGGGATGAACATTAGATACTAGTGAAGGAATAGTAAATTGGCCATTAAGAGCAAACACTATTATTGTAGTAGTAGGAGTAGTGATCTTGATTCTAACCGAGGCATAAGTGGAGCAGTTCTTTAACATTGCAAACTTTAAATTATATAGGTTTTCTCTAGTAATTTTTAGCACCTTTTTACTTAAAATAATACTAATCTCAAGTACTTGTTAATTAATTAAATGAATTTTGTTTATATTCCAACAATGGACATGAATTTATAAAATATGCAAATTTTTGCTTTATTATGTTAATTTTGTGCATAAATAAAATTATTTCATGTTATTTATTAATGTGTTGTATTTAATTATGCAGTGGGACCATGAAGTTGATTTAATAAAAAGCTTATTATAATTTTTGCATGGACATGAGCAATTCTACCCTACTTGGATGGCAAAACCATACAAATAGGGTCATGAAGATTTTTGACCTAGTGAAAAATAGTGCTACAAGGTGGACAAGTTTGACAATTAAATGGGTCATAAAACTATCCAAACAAGGAGAAGAGAAACCCAATTCGGCAAGGATATTTGGGCAGCCAAAAATCAGCTTGTGGGATAATTAATTAGAGGTCCCTACACTTGGAAAATCATTGAAAATTAGCACACTACATTTGTTCAAGAAACCGTCCACCCCTTGCATGATTCAAGCATGATTTTATGCTTGAATCAAACAACCAACTCACCCTCCTTTCCACATATTATGGCCGGCCAAAGGTGGGAGAAATCTAAGGGATTTTTGATGCCATATTTATTAAACTCTTCCACCAACCTCAAGTGTAAATACCCACTCTCATATCACATTTTAAGAATCCCTCATTCATTATTCATTTAAAATTTATCTTTCATTCTCTCATTTTTTTTCATTCCCTCTCTTCATTCCCACGCATAGCATCTCATATTTCCTTTCTTTCTTAGCTAGCAAAACCTTGATAAGATCATCTCTTGGCCAGCCACCTTGAGGAGCCATTAGCAAAGGAGCAACACAAGGATGAGAGAAAACTTCTTCAATCAAAGTTTACAAGGCTGCTAATTCGAACATGGTTTATTCTTCCTTTACTTGTTACTTTGGTTTTAATTATGTTTGCAATGTGCTTTGTTATCTTGTCATCAACAATGGTAGCTTAAATCTGTTTAGCTAGGATGATTGCATCAATTCATTGAAGTTTGTTTAAATCATTTTTATAGTGTTTGAGTCTCAGGCATTCATGTTTTCAATTAAAATCAAGTATGTATTTCATTCATACGTGATTGAGTGTATTGAAATTAGCTGAGTGATCCTAACCAGACGACATCTAATTGACACAATAGTTGAAAAGTGCATGCTTAATTTAGATCCTAACCCCACTAAATTAAAGGTTCATAATAACTTTAACGAGCTCTATTATCTTGCATAGTTTTTAGGCTTATGTGATTAAATTGTCTCAACCTAACCCATCCCTGTTGCTTCACATGAATTCTAAGAAACTCTTAGTTTAATATGATTAGTAAAAAGCATGTTTTACTAAGTAAAAGATTTTGAAATGACTTAATTTAGTTTCAAACTCATGAAAGATAAAGTTGCCATGGAATATTTCTCAAACACTATTAAACATGAGAAAAATGAATTAAGTTGAATGATGTAATTGTTCTAGCCTATTCATGTTATTGATTATTGAAGTTTTTCTTGTTGCTGCTAAATTCATCTCATACATTTTATTTAATTATCATACCTAGATTAGAATTGAATTAGGGATCATCTTACATCTAGTTAATTATTCTTGACATCCATCACTTAAAAAATTTGTGTTTTTATCACCAACTTGTGAACTTTAATTTTACAATTAAATCCCTCTGTAGACGATAACTCTTTTACCTACTTATTACTTGATAACGACTGTGCACACTTACACAAACCTATGCGTTACAAGCATTAGGTGAGGAATCTAAAGAAATAGCCACTGAAGTAGGAGCTACAAGAGTTAAGTCTGGAATTATTGATGAACCACTATCATTGTTAAAATGATTGACATTTGGAAAAACAGAAACAGTAAACGAGTCTATGGGATTAAAAACTCGCGGAGCAACAATCAAAACTGAAGATCGTTGATGTTGTTGTCGAGAAGATGTAGGAAAATTTAGAACCTGTCTTGAAGCAAAAGGAAATCAGTGTTCATAAAAAATAACATGCCTCAATATAAAAATTCTGCCTGATTCATCAAACTATTTATACCCTTTATGTTGATGGCTATCACTAAGAAAAATACAGGCTTTTGACCGAAACTGGAGCTTATACCTATTATAAGGTCGCAAATATAGGTAACAACAACATCCAAAAGTTCTGAGATGAAAATAATCAGGTTTGACTTTATGAATCATCTCATGAGGTGATTTCCCTTGAAAAACAATAGTGGGAAGCTTGTTGATGACATACACGACACTCAAAAAAGCATGCGCCCACAAATGCATGGGAAGTGAAGCTTGAGTAAGCAACGCGAGGCCAGTCTCAACAATGTGCATGTGTTTCCTTTCAACCAATCCATTTTGTTTTGAGGTGTGAGGGCAAGCTAGTCTGTGTTGAATACCAGACTGTTGAAGCACTTCACTGAAAGACTTGAACTGACCCTCCATCAATTTGAAATGTTTTTATTTTAGAATTAAATTGAAAAGCTACAAACTTTTAAAATTGAACAAACTTTGCAACAGCCTTTGATTTATTTCTTAGTAAGTACATCCAAGTATACCTGTTATATGCATCAACAAAAGTGATGTAGTACAAGCAAACCTTAGAGAACATATGAGCAGGTCCCCGTATATTTGATACCTCCAATTCAAATGGTGATGTGTACACAGTCTTAGAAGCAGTGACAAGAAGTTTTTGAATTTTGCCTAACAAGCAGAAAACACACTAGACAGTTTCAATGGTTGCAAATGCATGTCATAACTGGAGAGAACTTGAGAAAGAATTCTAGGACAAGGATGCCCTAATCGTCTATGCCATAAATCCATAGTCACAGTGGGTGCCATCCGAGCATGATTAACTGAGCTGACAAAGCTTGAAAATTTCTTTGAAGAAATATGAGCATGACCTCGTTATACTGTAGAGCTAAATCTGTATAACCTTTTATGAAGATGGCCGACTAACAGAAATGCCCCTGTCTATAAGTCCTTCACAAAATAATGAAAAAGGTGAAACTCTAAAAAAATTGTTATCTCTAGCAAACTGTGCAACAGACATCTATTTTTTTTTTGAAAATGTAAGGAACATGGAGTACATCCTTAAGATGCAGAAGTCTGTTACCAAAGATGATGGAAGAAGAATCGATATGAGTAACTGGTACAACAAAACCATTTCCCATAACCAACTGACCTTTACATGTATAGTCAGTAGCAGCATGAAGTGTGGAGAAATCATTTGTGACATGATTTGTAGCCCCTAAGTCAGGGTACTAGTATTGATCAACAACTCCGGCTGAAATTAGATGACACTCTGATTGGAAAGAAGTTTGCAGAGAAGTAGCATCAACCTGAAACTTTGCTGAAGGAAGCCGCCACTTCTGGTGAGATTCAAGTAATTGATTTAAGGAGCAAGACGATTCCCTTGCACCTAGTGACCACAAAAATGACTCATGCTTTGAGGACCAAACCAATGAAAATTGGCTTGCATCTGACCCCCCATGTTTGTAATCGGTATACAAGGAAAGTTTCCATCAAACTTAGAGTAACACCTTTGAACTGTATGACCCACTCAACCAAAAAGTTGACACTAAGGCCGACTATGAGAAAAACAAACCCCTTATGTTGGCCTCGAAAATAACTCCTACCATTTCAACTCTATTGCTTGTAACTCAAATTATACGTCCTATTAGAACCACCATGCGACCCATTTGGCTTAGATTGGCTTGTGTTCCCAGAAACCTATTGAACAAGATTTGCTTGTATAGACAAAGAAGTAGTAAATTCAAGTTTCCTAAACTCACAGTCAGTGAGAATTTTAGCAAGAAGCTTAAGAGAGGTTGGAGTGGCAAAAGCCACAACCCTTACCCATTTGTTTTCAATAGGAAGACCAACAAGAACGATACTAACTTGTTCTTCATCAGATACCAAACTTCCTACTGCAGATAATACATCACACATGTTCTTTATTTTGAGCAAGTAGTACTTTATAGACAACTAACCTTTCTTTTACGAATACAATGTATGTCATAAAGTTGATATTCTAACAGTGGAACGAGTAGCAAACCTTTTCTCAATAATGGACCAGAATTCAAAACTAGTAGTTGCACTTGTCAAATAAACCAACAAATCATCACATACCGTGGATAACAACTAGGAAGCCAACAGTTTATCTTGTTGTTTGTGCAAAAGAAAATCAAGATTAGTCACTAACTTGTCATCACCATTAACAATAAATTGAGAAACATTGATCGATCCAATGACATAATCTTGAACACTATATCCTTGAAGAAAAAGCATAATCTAATACTTCCAAAGAAGAAAATTAATCTCGTTGAGCTTGACAGTATCATGTTTGGAAAATTTCTGTATTTGTTAGACTGTGCCACACGTAGCTATTGCTAGACCAGCACCATTAGAATATGATTGACGCTGAATACCTTCATTATCTGAGGTGATCTCTAGGGCCATGACAGAAGAAGAGTATAAATAGCCCTTCCTGAAAAACAAAATCAACACTTTTCACAACTAAGAAAAGAAATTGGCTTAGATACCATGATTGAATAATAATATTTATCCTTTACTTTGAACAAATCATTAGTCAATTTTCATAGTGAGCTTGAGAGTTCAAGAAAGAGATTGAGATAGGGTAGATGACTGTTGAGATGTTAATTCTATTGGTTATACTTCATTACCACAACTTCAAGCTCCACAAAATGTCATTGAATGTTGTAATATCACATAGCACAATATGCAAAACACTAACAAATACCTGAAGACTGTAAATATAACATGTAAACATCAAATTAGGAGACTCTCTTAGGTTTTAGATTCATAAATTTGGTTAGATTTGAGGTTTCTTAACATTGTTCTTGTTACTTTTTAGTTTTAGAGTTAATCTATTTTCATTTTTTAATTTTCTATTTCCTTTTACTTTATTTTCACACATTGGTTGTTTTGGATTGATAATCAACACATTTCGCAGATCGAAGTTGTTGTTCAAACAATCTCACGCTAAGGAGTCTTTGGAATTTCTGAGAACTTCTTAATCCTTTTCTTTGTTATTTTGCATTATTTTAATATTGGATAAATCGATTAGGGTAACTGCATTTAAAATGGGATGTAACTAAACTCGTAGGAGGATTCATTAATTGAAGTGGATGTGATTAATTTAATGTTAGGGTTCATAAATCAATTGATTGGATTAGATTGAACGTGCTTAAACCCTAGAACTAATGACTCTAGGAAGTAATTTAGGTAGATGAGACCGAAATAATATTCTACTTAGAACTAATTCAATTTAGCTCAGTTTAGTTCCATAGTATTTCTAGTTATAGTTGAACGACACCCATATTATGTACAATTATTTCTTTAGGGTGAAACCCTTAATTATAAAAATTTATTTCCTATCTTGTATATTTCATACATAACTCAACACCCTTGAGGAATTTTAATTATTGCATATTTATTATTTAAAATTTATTACTTAAAATTCGACATCTAAGATACTCTTCAAAACCGTATTCCAAAAAATAAATCTTCTTTACACCTATAAGAATAATTAATATTAAAATCATTAATATAAAAGTAAAAAAAAAAAGGGGAAGAAAATGTGAATAATGATAACACCGTAATCATATTATCCTTTAATTAAACTCTTATTTTTTGATCAAAAAAGTTATATCTTATCTATTGTGAGTGGAGTACACAAATTTCCGAACACACATATGAAAATTTAGCAATATTGTAAAATAATAATAATAATAAGATAATTATTTGATATATATGCAATAAAGTGTTTTCAAGGATAATAATAATAATAATAATAAAACACATTAGCCAATATCCTAAAATCACAAGTTAGATTGTTTTACTTTACTAGGAGCGAATAGAATAATTATGTTTTCTTTTTACTCTTTTACTCTTGCATTAAAATTTATTGGTCAAATTATTTTTTTCATCTATACTATAGTCAATTTGGAAATTTAATCTGTATATTTTAATATGTTATAATTTGATCCTCCTATAACTATTAAAATATTATTATGTAAATTTTTTTAAATAACCCGAAATTCATTTCTCCGTTGAAATTTATAAGATGAAAATATGATGACCTAGATGACTATCTTCACGTCATTTAACAAAATTATACTGCATAACAATATTTTAAAATTGAATTGATGATGGAATTAATTAGTTCATTGGTTTAATTCGATTAAAAAATATTAAAAATTTAAAAATTTTAAAAACTCAATTCAACCTAATTTTTGTATTGATCCTTGATCTAGCCGGCTCAAATTCATTGTGGTCAATCCATTTTATTTCAAACAATAATGCTGCATAGAAACTAAATCCTCGGATAGTGTATAGTACAGAAACCATCTAATAACTTTATTTCGCACTGAATACCAGTACTTGTGTTTTTTTTAAAGAGGATACTACTCCATGGCAGGGCATTCAATGTTTGGGCCACCTTCCCACCTTGATTCTAAAAGTGATCGCAAACCATTTAAGGTTCCTAGTAACTACAACCCATCCCAAACCCGTTCCAACAAGGAAGCCAGTTCCGAAACCAAGCAAAACCCCTCTCCATTCCAATCCTACGCCATGATTTTGTTCAAAGGTTGAAGAAGATGGGGGTGGCGAGGCTTCCAAATCCTCACATTTTTTGGACAATGGATTTCCGCACAATCCCAGATTCCCATCAAATGAACTGTTTGGAAATGTACCGAATTGTCTGCCTTGTGGAATTGGCCCACTGAGATGATTGTAAGACACGTCGAAAACTTCCAGGAAGTTGAGTTGCCTCAGTTGCCATGGAATTCTTCCAAATAGCTGGTTATGGGAAAGATCCAAAGCCTCCAGGTTTGTCAGAGTTCCGATAACTGTTGGAATTTGGCCTACCAAAATGTTGTTCGATAGATTCAACAATTCAAGCCCTTTGAGATTTCCAATGGATTCTGGAATTTCTCCACTGAATTTGTTGCATGAGAGATCAACAGCCATGAACACTTCCAAGATCTTTGTATATTCCATTTTTATACCTTTGTTTGTCAATGTCATTGAGTAATTGTACTCATCTGGGATGGTTAGCCCAGCCATAAACATGTGATCGTAAAAACTTGATTGCATGTATGACAAGTGCTCCACATGAAACCTTTTCATGGCAACCCAGCTCTCCAAGTAAGACGATGGCAAAGAGCCGATGAATCCATTGTTGGAGATGTCGATAACACGCAATTTAGGAAACACAGAATTGAACTCTCTGCTCTTTATTTCACCATGAAACCTGTTGGAACGTAATATGAGAATCTTCAGTTTAGGAAGACTTTCCAACCAAAAAGGGAAAGTATCTCTGATTTGGTTGTTCCCTATGTCAAGAAACTCCAGCATTCTACACCTTGCCATTGATCTTGGCAACTTCCCTGTCAGCTTATTTTTACCTAAATTAATCATCTTCAATTTGCTTCCATTCATCCAGGCTTGAGGAACAGGGCCGTGAAAGTTATTGACATTCAAATTTAGCACTGACAGGGATTTGCTAGCTTTGCTCAAACACTGGGGAATGATGCCACCTAAGTTATTTCGAGATAAATCCAAAACTCGAACAGAGCCCAAGCTGCAAAATAACTGTGGGATTTCTCCCGTGAATGAGTTGTTGGAGGCCAAATAAACCATAATGGAAGAGGATGGAATTGGGGGAGAGCCTTGAAACAGGTTGGAGCTGAGGTCCAGAAAGAGTATATTAGACCAAGGAAGAAGGGTGGGAGATTGATGAAATCCCGTTAGAGAGTTAAAAGAAAGGTCCAATAGAAATAGAGTATCGAAGCTCATTTCCCATATCCATTTGGGCATCTCACCATGTATATCATTTTGAGAAAGGTCTAGATATGCCAGTTGGTTCTGGTGAGTTAAGAAGTTTGGGAACCGTCTAAGATTACACGAACTCAACCCCAGCTCACTAAACATTGGAAGACTAGTGGTGGTATTGGGACTGGTTAGGGAAAGCAAGGTTAAATTGTTTGAGGATAAATACAGAACACTCAAATATTTAAGTCTAACAAACTGGTCCATCTCAACTATACCACTCAATCTGTTTGAGTAAATCTCGAGAATTTGGAGATTCTCGAGCCCAAAAATTGAGTCTGGAAGTGCTCCGTCCATCATATTTGACCCAAGAGAGAGAGATTCTAACTGAGTCAGGTTTGTAATTCCAACTGGAAACCGTCCAGTAAGTTGATTACGGTTTAGGTCCAACACAGCAAGCTGAGTCAGGTTTGCAAAGAAAGATGGGATGGGACCTGTAATTCCACAGAAGGGCAAATGCAACTCGTGAAGCTGGTTCAAGTTAGCAAACCAAGAGGGGATGCTACTGGGGTTGAAGTTGTTGATGCCAAGTGAAAGAAAACCCATTCGAGTGAGGTTTGACAAAGAAGATGGTATATCACCGGAGAAAGAATTGTTTAGAAGGGCCAATTCAGTGAGATTGGTGAGATTACCTACTGAAGATGGCAACGGCCCTCTGAATTTACAAGCAGTAACATCCAAGAGTTCCAAGGAATGGAGGTTCCCAATGGAAGCAGGTAAAACACCAGACAAACTTGTAAACCTCATTGATAGAAACTTAAGCCGCCTACATGAAAGAGTTGCAGGTAATGTACCGCTGAGGTGCAAGTTGTTGGATACATCAAGGAACTGGATGTTTGGTAAGTGGAAAATGGACGTTGGCAGCTTTCCCAACAATCCACAATAACTGAGATCAAGAGATGATAAAGAAGACAAATTCACCAAGATGTTAGGTACCGGAGAAGATATAACCACATGACGGAGATGAAGGTGTTTCAGGCTGGTTAGATTTTGTATCAAGCTCTTGAAATCCGGCCTTTCAAGTTTCAGTCCATCGTGTGAAAATATGCCAAATTCCAACCCCATCGTGTTTGATAGATCGAGTGAAGTCAACCTGGAGAGCCATGAAACTTCTAATGGAATTTGACCAGAAAATGAAGAAGTAGAGAGATTAAGATATGTCAGCATCGAAAGATTGCCCAGTCTGGATGGTAACTGAGAGGAGTTGAAGTCATTGTCTGCCAGGTTAAGCTTTCGCAGATGGAGGAGATGGAAGAGGCTGCTGGTGGAGTTGATGGAGCCATACAGGCAGCTGCTGCTGAGATCAAGAGCAGTCACATGACCGGTGTTATGGTCACACTCGATGCCATCCCAGTAGCAGCAATCAACCCCTTGAAATTTCCATCCATCAGCCTTGGGATAAGCAAGTGGATTAGCAGAAGCTTCTTTATCCACAGCCAAGCTTTCCTTGAATAGCAACAAGGCAAGTCGCTCATCACTACGACATAGCGTCTGCACTGAAGAAACACAACGAGTGAATTGAAACGAACAAATCAAGAGAGACACGAGGAGGGTTAACGCCAGTGAAGACCCCATAATTTCTTCCTCCTTGTCAATTAGAATACAAGAAAATTCAAGGCAGAGAAGAGCTTTTGTAGACAAACCAGCATCGTAATGCATTACTTTCATGCATTTACTACCATAGAAGACCTGTTGATCAATCTTTTCTCGGATGCAGGAAGTCTGCGTGCCCCGCCTTGCACGTCCTACTTGTAAGTGCTACAGGTATAATTGACCTCTTACTTTTTAGATCCAACCGCGTTGGACTTGATGCTTGTCAATTAATGTTAAGCGATTGAAATATCTTTCCTTCACCAATTCAGTCCACGTCTTTTCGTTCTGCCACTCAAATTATGATGTTTGTCAATTCACTGTTAAGCAATTGAAATATCTTTCCTTTCCACTTTTTCTCGTTTCTTTCACTCGAATTACAGAAAACAAACAAATTATTCTGCCCCTTTATTATTTTTCTTTTTGTTATAAAGTTTACTATCTATACTCCCTAAAACAATAGAGTTGTAGAACTGAGACTTGAGAATGTTTGTTTTTGGAGAAAATTATAATTTTTGTATCCATATTTTGTTTTAGTGTAAAGTTTGGATTGCATTTAAATTTTATAGCTTTAAGTGGTGACTGAATTTCTAAAAATTTCCCATTTTTTAAGAAAATTATTGGATTAGATTGTTTTGGAAATATGACGGGATTAGGCCGAAATCATAAAAATACTTTTGACTAGAAGCGGTGTTTTTCTTTTTTTTTTTGGAGTTAAGTTTTTTTTATTAAAAAAAATAGGACTTAGGGTTAAAGGTTTTGTAGAGTTTAGAGTTTTTTTTTTTATTTATATTTTTTAAGTTTATTATATATTCTTTAG
>CM025250.1:13046537-13063999 GCA_013677275.1 Gossypium schwendimanii
AAAGATCATTTCAAGAAAATTTGTTGGAAAATATTTTACGCAGAATCATCCAAACACTATAAAATATTAAAATTTTTTGTTTTATAAAATCAATCTATTTTCTAAATATCATTTTTCAGAATTTATTTTTAATGAAATAAATGCAACTTAAATTAGATAAATTTAGTTTGAAACTTAAAATTATATTTTTTAAAAATTACGCATGATGTTTGTACATTACTATACTTGAATTTGAAACGTTGAAGGATCTCATGCTATTAATTTTTGCCAACACTATTATCGCTTCATTAGCTTGCCATTTAATTTTTTTTTTTGAAATTCAAACTATTATATATTGATTGCATTTTTTTAAAAAAACAAAGTTGTAATTCATATACTAGATATTCCATTTTATATTATCCAATCGACTTATATTCTTCTTGTGGGAATAAATAGTTGCCCTTATGATTTGAACTATGACGTGGGTGTTTTAAATTAACATCTTAGTACCATTAAACCAACAGCTAAAGTTTAAATTTTTAAAGTTTTTTTTGGTGAATTATGAGAGAAGGACATGACCTTAACAGTAATGTAACTAGCACGATTTAAATCCAGATCATATTTAGGGTGATAAATTTTTAAAGTTTTAAACACCAAATAAAGACACTTTCCCATAACCAATAGATAAAAAAATTAGCATCTTGAAATTCCATCTTCGCTCAAAATTGTCGAAAAATTTCACATATCTTATTTCTTTTTTACACTTTTTTTACCATACTCATTTGTTATTATTTATGGAGTTTAAAAATTGCAGTAGCGAATAATTTATCATAAATTCTTACCTATTTTTTTATATTTATTAATAAATTTGTTTGTTTTTGCTTGTAGTTTAAATAAAAAAGCCAAAAAATACAAAATGATAAAATAAGAATGGGAGGAATGAAAATATGAGGCTAAATAAGGTCTATAGGCCGTTTTTATTTTTTATTTAGGCCGATTTTAATTTTAATTAGGGAAATAGGTTGATTTTAGGAGAGAAAATGTGAAAGCGCGTCCAGTTGGGTTCGTTTTACTGCCATCTGTTAGAAAAAGCACCCAACTGGACGCTTTCACATTCTCTCTCTAAGGTTAGGTTTTTTAAGGGTTAGGGTTAGGTTTATTAATTTTTTAAGGTTAGGGTTTTAGGTTTTTTTTAAGGTTTATGGTTTTTAAAAAGTGTTCAGGGTTTTTGATTGTAATGACTGAAGTTCTTAGGTAGTTTTGAGGGGTTGGGGATGTGATAATGCTCCTCAGTACACATACATTTCATATTTCATGGCAGGATAGGACCATCACCTGAGAAACCCATCATGAGGAAATCAAGTTTTGGGGGCGACATGGCTTAATACGATCAGGGGTCAAAGTCAACGTGAAGGTCTTAATTGGTAGTCGTAATGCGGTCACGGGTTCGAGTATAACCGAGGGGCCAGGTGGCGGTTGTTATGCGGTCTAGATTTCATGCTTTTTGGATACTCGTAAATAATGCCCTATTTATACCATACATAAGATTGAGACTATAATCATACGGAAAAACTCTAGGGACTTCTGGTGTAATAAATGTAATTTTTTTTCTTTATTTCCAAGCAGTCGATATCTTTAACCTTTCAATTTTATTCGAAGGCTGACACAAGATGGACACAAGAGGGCTCTTAGGAGGAGAGCGAATGTTTCGGTATAGTAGAGGTCAAACTCGGGTCGAAGCGGTAGTGGTTGTTGTTATTAATGGGTTGTGTAATAACAACAATCGTTGTCACTCCGAAAGGAGCATCACCTTTACTGCATTGTAATAGCTGTTCCCTGCCTGAGAGTCTTCTTGTGTCCACGACGGTGCTGGCCTTTAAATAAGAAGGAAGGTTAAAGGTATTGGTTGCCTGGAAATGGAGAAAAAATTACATCGATTATAGCTAGAAGCCCTAGATTTTTTCTGTATGAATATGCCCGCAAACTTTTGTATGGTATTTATAGGGCATCATTTTAGGTATTCGAAAATATTGAGCTCATGTCCCTATAACGATCGTCAACTGGCTCCCCCGTTATACCCCGATCCATTATCGCATAACGATAGTCGATTGAGACCTCCACGTTGACTTCCACCCTTGATCGTAGAAAGCAAAATCAACCCATAACTGACTTTCCTAGGATAGACTTAGGAGGCAATGATCCCATCTCTGCATGATATATGAAATGTGTGCGGGTTGAAGCGATATTGCATCACCAATGACTCAAGAATACCTCGAATGTAAACCAAATATTTTTAGCGACTAAAATTTTTAACACCGAGAAATGATTTATAGTGGAGAAATAGAGAGGATTGGAGAGAAATTATATGATTGAGAAATGATGAAGCTTGGTATGTGAGAGTCATTTTATAGCAGCAAGGAAGGGTCTGTTTGCAAAGGAAAACCTTGAAAGCACGTTGGAACATATTCTAAACGTGTTGAAGAAATGTTTAAAACATTTGAATTATTCAAAACGTATGCCTGTTGAGCACGTTATACAGCGCCAAATCTCAATGAAATTATATGACTTCTGATTACATGATATAAAAATTATTTGCACCATACAATATGCAACGAATGTGTGCATTCGTAAATGAGATTCATAGGATGTATTTTCTTTCTCCCTATATAATTCTCTTATAAAAGGGGCATAATTTTCATAAAATTGTCACGTATAAAGTTAATATCAAATAGAACAACCTTGTATCACAGGTGAGAGTTGTGTGTACTCTTTTGGACAACTCTCTACTTTTTTTGCGTTTATTCATCCAAATCGTGAGCGATATTGAAATGAGCCGACAAGTGAAATCCATTATATACTACGAAAGTTAAATCTATAATACAGAGTTCAGGGTGGTGTTTGTAGGAGCAAAATCCGTGGAATTTGAGTTCAATAGTATCATTCAAATGTGTGAGCTACAAACTAGAATCAGGAGGAAAGTTGAGGGATTGACTTGGGGAAGAATTACGAGGTTGTAATGCATATATCTTGCATCTGTTGTCCCTTATAAGTATGAGCTATTCAATGTGATTAGTGAGACGCATCTCAATATAGTCATATCATCGTACATCGAAAGAGGAAATGTTGTTATTGAGTTATATGTCAAGTTCGTTGATGCTAATGGATCTGGCCCATCTTCAACCACGATTATGGTGAATATGGGTACCGAAGCTGAAGCAAAAATGCCTACTACAGGGTTATGCAGTGGGTTCTTTTGAATCTTTCAAAGTAGTTACTACGGTGTTCCTGAAACATCTATAGGCAGACACTCATTGGTTTCTTAAAACGATCTAAACTTCAAGGGTCAGTACCAGTCGAGGTATCAGCGTAACCCAAATTTAGACAATCGGGCTGACATTCAATCAATGCATTATATTTCAACTTTGGCATTGGGTCGATGTTATGGGGAGGAAGTAGTTATACTAGGGGTTTATCGACATACACCGGTCATCAACCGGTTGAATATTTTTGCTACCACATTGGTTACAGGAGAACTGATGACCTATTCCTTTCCATGGGGGTTGATGAGGGTACGCCCAACATTGTGCTCGAAGGTGACAATAAAGGAGCAAACGAGGAAGGGGATGCAAGTGAGGAAGAAGAGGCTGCAAACGTAAACGAGGGGGAGGAGTCAGAACCTGAGCCAATCTGGCAGCATAGTCCAGATGGTTCAAAAGTGGCACTTTTTTCGAACCGGATCCAATTACAACGGAGCCATAACTTTGCAAGTTTGACAATGACTTATTAGATAATGCTCTAGATCCAGATGCATGATTCAAGGCGTATGAACCTCTTCCACTCATGAAGAATATTGACCTATCGACCGAGGGTGGTTTAGAGTTTTCACGGCTTCCGTACAGAACACCTAGTCATGCAAGCACATATCGTGATGTATGAGTACTGGAAGTTGGAATGGAATACCCCAACAAATATGCTTTTCTTGGTGCACTGAAGCGGTATAACATCAAGAACAGCATGAACTATTATGTCACGAAGTCTCACTCAGTGAAATTTGAAGGAAAGTGTGCAATGAAGGACAAGAGGTGTAAGTGGAAAATCATGGTGTCTTACCAAAAGAAAATTGGGATATGGATGATAAAAAAGTATCCTAGTCCCCATACGTGTGTTGCGATGGATACAAGATAGGACCATCTGAGGCTGGACTTGGATATGATTGCTGACATTATTCTATCGATGGTGAAGGCAAGCCCCGGATTGAAATATCGGTGCTGATTGTAGACATAAGTAGCCAGTACCAGTACACTCCAACATACTACAAAGTGCGAGTTGCAAAACAGAAGGCTATGGAGAAGTTGCATCATGGGTGGAAGGGTTCATATAACTATCTATAGTAATGGTGTCAGGTATCGTTACGTATCAGGTTCTATAACCGACCTCGAAATGCGCTCAGGGTACTGCGACGATCAGTTGGTCCTTGGGAAAAGAGTATTCCACCAATTCTTTTGGACCTTTGAGCAATGCAAAGAGGCATTTTAGCACTGCAAGCTTATGGTCCAAATTGACGGTACCTGGCTGGATGAAACATATCAGTAGTGTCAGTTGCTTGCTGTTTCTCAAGATGATAATCGAAAGATTCTGCCAATAGTGTTCACAATAACTCCCGGAGAAATGACAGATGATTGGGATTTCTTCCTGAGCTAGTTGCGCCAACTCATTTGCTCGTAGCCCGACATATGTGTCATATCGGACATGGGACCCAAAATAATATTGGCGATTGATCGTCATGGATCCTTCTGGGATCGTACTCATCATTTGTTTTGCATACACCATGTGGGATCCAATTACTACCAAAAATATCCTTCGGCAACTAAGTGTGATCTAGTTATCGACATGGATTTGTAGTTCCAACTATGTATTCACTGCACATCGAATTTTCAAATACTTGGTTATTCCCTTGCACTAACGTGTAGCACTTTATCGACAAGATACAAACTCATCCAACATGTTTTCCTTTAAAAGTTAAACAACTTGAGCAACATTAACACCTACGGTGTGGCGTACATTTCAAAAATACCGTTTGAACAGTGGACGCAGTTGTACGATGGGGGTCTATGATACAGGCACATGATGTCAAAATTGGCCGAGTGCATCAATTCGGTATTAAAGAGAATACGTAATTTTCCAGTAACATCGGTTGTCAAAGAGACATATTTTTGACTAGCTACCTTATTTCCTAAGAGGGAGTCAGTGTATGCTGGACAGATAGCGGGAGACAGTACATTCGGTGATGACGTGATGTAAGAGATTTGGCGAAGTACAACAAGAGCGAACATGATATATGTAGTGTGCCACTCGCATCAGAACCTTGATTTTTGAGTCACAGAGCACGTTAGGCCCGACCAGGAAATGTCAGGTGCATTTTATCGTGTGAACCTAATGGAAGGGACCTGCGATTGTGGGAGATTCCAAGCACTTCAGTTCCCATTCACACATGCAATTGTCGTATGTGGGAAAATACGAATTGAGCATGCACCTTACATCAACGACGTCTACTTAATACAATGTATTAGTAGTATGTGGAGTCCTAAATTCTAACCCGTCCTGGATGAGAGTATATGGCCACTTGTGTCTAGCACATCGTTCGAGTTGGTGCCAAACAAAGATATGCGTTGCGTCCTGAAAGGTCGTCCAAATTCCACCCGGATAAAGAACAAGATGGATATTCAGGAGAGGCACGATCAACAAAAATTATGCGGGTATTGTAGACACCTAGGGCGTACAAGACAACATGTTTTTTGTACAGGGATACATTGGGGCCTCAATGTCAATAACATTACTTTCAATGAAATTTCATATCCATTAGTATGCTTCGTGTATTCACTAGGGTTTAATTTCTTATTTATTATTAACTTATGCATAACTAATGAAAAGACAAATGTATTGTTCAAATAGAGACGTTATACTAATTGTAATAATTAATAATGTATAACACCTAAAAGGATTGTTTTGTAAAAATAAACTATTTTTTATATTTATGACATTTTTATTTACATCAAAGTATTTATAACAAAAAATACATCGCACTCATCGTCGAGGAGAATGTGTGCCACAAGGCAGTGGACGACGGTTGCGTGTAGGATTCCACCATGGAACCGAGCGTACAACCAGAGGTTTAATAGGAAGTGCAACTTGAGGTGCCTCCGAAGGTGATACCGAAGGTTTATCCAAAAGTACGGGCCTGTAGACTTCCTCCTCATCGTGATCATCGCCTGAATATTAAATTTGCATGGCCCCATGGGCAACTGTATCTTTTGGATCGACAGCATCATTATCTTCCTCTGTGGTCGATTGCTGCGTCGTCCTTGTCACCCATCATGTATCCACCACTCCCGCATCTGATGGTTGTGATAATGAGTCACCTTGGTAAAATAGTGATGCGTGCGATGTTTGAGTCACTATAGGCGTGTAACTATAAGGTGCCCCAAGTCCCAAGTACATTAGCATCGATTGATGCATGGACGTCTGTATCGAAATCATTGTTGGTGGCAGTGCATACATCAGCATCTATCTCAATACGAGGTTCGTCATCATTATCGGCATGTGGGGATAACATACGGGGGATGCTGATACCTTGAAAGATAAACATGTTGGAATAGAAGAATCAGCCACATGCGACGACAGTTCGTAGTAGTGCGGTGGTGCTTGTGAAAAATGCACGCAGTTTGTGAATTTAAGGGGAATAAATTGAGGGAACTGACCTAGATATTGCGTAGCTGTAACACCTCATACACGGCCTAGATGTTAAGAGCAAGTCTGAAGGCTAAATCAAACCACCAACGAAAACCAACCTTAATTGTTTAAATTTTAACTGTCAACACTATTTATAATATTAAACCAATGTAGAAATCCAAAGTATAACCAAAAATCCAAAATAAATACCTAAAAGGATAAATCCAAATAAAACATTAATTAAGCAATAAATAGATGACCGAGCTCCTACCACGCCAACCGCTTAATTGTGGGGGTTACTTGCAGTTTATTAATAAATAGAATGAGTTTATAACTCAATATGTGTAACTGATGTAAAGGCAAGACAACATTATAAATATAACAATAATTTCCTAATTTTAGATACAAAATCAGAAACATATGATACTCAGTGTTATCGTAACAGTTTAGATAAGATACAGAATAGATCAGATACAGATGCAAAACAGATTGGGATCAGATGCAGTTTTTTACCCCTTATCCGCTACAAACCATCTCCAACCATCCTAACACACCATTTAGGGTATCAAGAACCCATCTAACCCTACACACCAATTAGTGTCAGTATGACACACTTCCGAATGATTACAAACTAGCTGTCAGATCAGTATGCGATAAATCGCCATAATTAGATACAAATTTGTGGCTTAGCCACTTAATTCAGTAGATCATTAAACTATCAGTACTTTTTTCTTTTTATCATTCCCACCCAATTCAGATACATATTACAGATATCAGATATCAAGGATGTACATATAGTTATCCAAATACAATTCATAATCAGATAATACATATCATTTAATAGTTATCGCAAAAATTATACGTACAGATAATAATTATTCAACCTCAAAATATTGGATATCAAATTATACAGTATAATTCAAATCATATGGACCCTACGAAAGGCCTACGCTTGAATCGAACGACGCTTACGACCTTAGGGAAAATTTTAATATTTTGGCCCACACGTTTATGTGGATTCACATGACCTTGGTGTCTTGCCCGTGTGGCCCTCTTAATGCCACACATGGCCTGGCACACGGCCGTGTGGCTCAAAATAGTGAGTTACATGACCTGACACATGGCCAACCGCATGCCCATAAGACTCCAATCTTAAAATAACTCTCACACGACCTGGACACACACCCGTGTCTATGACCTGTGTGACATTAATTCAGAAATAGTGAATTACACGACATGGACACACTCTTTTTTCCTTGGCCGGTGTGACCTTAAATCACAAACAGTGAGTTACACGACCTATCATACGACCTACCACACGGCCTGACACATGACCGTGTGGCGTCGACAATCATTTTTAATGACATTTGAATTTTGCAAAAAATTGGGTGTTCGTTACACACCTTATGTAGTTTCGATGTAAGAGTAATGTTGAAGAATCTAAAACCTAGAAAAAACATCCAGTAACTAAGTGGAAATTAACACCTACCCTTGCGTAAAGCAGCAATTACGAGAACCCTACGTCGATGGAGGAACGTTACTCTCAAGAACTTTGCCTATCATAAACTTAGGCAAACCAGGAATTCAATCCAAATGAAAAAGAAGAAAAATTGACCATTATCAAACTCAAGCAAAAACAATTGGATAAAGAACACTTACACGGTTTAATTGAAAATTAACGACACAACGAAACAAAATGCAACAGATACGAACTGATTCTTAACCAATTAATTTATGCAAAAAGAAAAGAAACAATTCGAAGCAAAAATGAGCAAAAAGAAAAAAAATGAAAAGAAAAAGAAATGTTTGTTTCTTCTTTTGTTTGGAACAGGAAAGAATTTGGGAAAGTGAAGCTACCAGTTAATTTAAAAAGAAGAAGAAGATAAATTTTGCAAAACAACACAAAAATAATATTTTCCTTGCGGTCCATACAGGGATTCAAACACAAGACCCATGAGTATATAGAAGATTAACCATTGAACCAATAAGCTCATTATTGACAAAGAATCGAACTTAAGTCTGAGGTTCAGAATAAGAGTTGCTTCAAAACAATTGACAAAATTTCCAGAATTGATATTTGAACCTTGGATCTCAAACACACAATTAAGGCAGTTGACCTTTGAAACATATATTCATTATTGACAGAATTTAACAAGTGAAAATTCAAATTTTTGGGGCGTTACATCTCTCTTCACCTAAAAGATATTTCGGCCTCAAAATTTACCTGATTTAAACAGATAGGGTATTACTGACGAATCGAGTCATCAGGTTCCCAAATAACTTCCTCGGTTCCATTATTCCACCACAAGACTAGAGAATACGATAAGGTCTAATGAACCTTGGGCTCAACTCGCCCTTACGCCCAAACTAGAGAACCTTTTTCCATGGAGAAACTTTCAAAAATACCTGATCACCCAAAGAATACTCGATATCACGCCTTTCTAAGTTTGTATAATATTTCTATCGATCGGAAGCTGCCTTAAGATGGTCTCGAATCAATTTAACAGTATTTTCAGTCTCAAAAACTAGCTCGGGACCCAAAACCCAACATTCACCTAATTCAGTCTAACATAGAGGGGTTCGACACTTACAACAATACAAGGCTTCATAAGGTGCCATCTGAATACTAGACTGAAAGCTGTTATTATACATGAACTCGGCCAGCAACAGATAGTCCTTCTAATTTCCCCAGAGGCCGATTATACAACTCTGCAACATATCTTTCAGAATCTGAATGACTTGTTCAGACTGTCCATTATTCTAATGGATGATACGCATTACTGAAATCCAATCGGGTACCTAATGCCTCGTGAAGTTTTTTCCAGAATCGAGAAGTAAAATACGAGTCTCTATCAGAGATAATCGAAACCGACACGTCGTGTAGTCTTACAATCTTTGAAACATACAAATTAGCCAACTTTTTAAGTGAATAATCTATCCTAATAGGTAAGAAATGGGTAGTCTTGGTCAATCAATCCACGATGACCCAAACTGAATCTTTGTTGGTGAGTGTCAAGGATAACCCACTAACGAAGTCCATCGTTACCAGCTCTTACTTCCAAGGGGAATCGTAACCGATTGTAGTAGGCCTGAAGGTAATTGATGCTCAGCCTTAACATTCTGACAAGTCAGATAGGGAGAGACAAAAATAGTTGCTTCCCATTTTAAATCGGGCCATCAGTATAACTCTCGAAATCCTCATACATTCTATTTCCACCGGGGTGCATAACATAAGGGCTGTTATACACTTTCCATAAAATTAATTGCCTCAACTCAACATCGTTAGGCACACAAATTCGATTACTGAAACATAGAATCCTATCATTGTTTAATCCAAAATCAGAAGTTCCACTATCCCCAACTTGACGAAAACAGGAAACTAGAGACTCATCACTCAACTGTTTAACTCGAATTTGATCAACCTAGATCAGTTTAACTTGCAACTCGGCCAGTAGACTATGATCATCAAACAAACTCAGAAGAACAAACATCGATCTCAGATCAACCATTGCTCTATGACTAAGAGCATCAGCCACAATGTTGGTATTACCGGGATGATACTCTATCGTACAATCGTAGTCCTTAATCAACTCAACCCATCTATGTTGCCTAAGGTTCAACTCCTTCTAAATTAGCATATACTTGAGGCTCTTATGATCGGTGTATATGATACACCTCTCACCATACAGATAATGCCTCCAGATTTTTAAAGTGAAGGCAATAGCAACCAGCTCAAGGTCGTGATTGAGATAGTTTCCTTGTGTGACTTAAGTTGTTGGGAAACATAAGCCACAACTTGACCATCCTATATCAAAACACAGCCTAAACCAACATGTGAAACATTAGTGTAGACAACAAACACTTTACTAGAACCAGGTTGTTGTTCATCAGACCACACAAACGATGCGTTCTTACGGAGAAACTTAGTTAGAGGAGCTGCGATAAGCGAGAACCCATCAACAAACCCCCGATAGTAACTTGCCAACCCAATGAAACTCTAGATCTTAGACACATTTTTTGACTGTTTCCACTCGGTCACAGCCTCAATTTTCTTAGGATCAACTCGGATCCCATCGGCTGGCACTACATGACCCAGAAGCTCCTGTAACCAAAACTCACACTTGCTAAATTTAGCATACAACTATTTCTTGTGGAATATCTATAGGATGATTCGAAGGTGCTCATTGTGCTCGCTCTCAGTCTTCGAATAAATCAAAATATCATCGATGAAAACTACAACAAACTGATCAAGATGCGGTTGAAATACCCGATTCATTAGATCCATAAACGTAGTCGGAGCATTAGTTAAACGGAAAGGCATAACTAGGAACTCGTAATGCTCATAACGAATTCTAAAAGCAGTCTTATACACATTAATCTATTTAACCATGAACTGATGATACCCAAAACGAAGATCAATTTTGGAGAAGAACGATGCCCCACAGAACTGATCAAATAGATCATCGATTCTTAGAAGTAGATGCCTGTTCTTTACCGTCAACTTATTTAATTAACGATAATCCACACACATTCTCATCATGCCATCCTTTTTCATGACAAGCAAAACTGGTGCTCCCCACAAGGACATAGTTGGTCTAACGAACCCTCGATCGAAAAGTTCCTAAAGCTGGGCTTTTAATTCCATAAGCTCCTTTAGTGTCATGTGATAACGGGCAATATACACAGGAGATGTACTAGGTAAAAGTTCAATGCCAAACTTAACCTCTTTGTTCGGAGGTATCTCCGACAACTCCTCTGAGAAAATATTTGGAAAGTCTTTTACAATTGAATGTCCTTAACAAGAAGTATTACAAAACCAGAGTCAGACACAAAGGCCAGGTATGCTTCACAAACTTTCTGAACTAGCTTTTTAGCTGTAAGCCTGAAGATTGCATTAGAAATTTAATCTCAACACTCACCGACCTTAATGACCTCAATATCCTCATCTGATCTTAGAGTTACCCTCTTAGAGGCACAATCTAAACCAACTCAATGTTTTATGAGCCAATCTATTCTCATAATCAGATCAAAATCTCCAAACGACAATTCTATTAGGTTAGCTGGAAACACAATACCCTAAATTTCTAACGGAACACATCTATACACTTTATCAACTTGGATCAACTAACCCGAATGACTAATTATGGATATCTCTCTAGCAGTATATTCAGCAGATATACCCAGATTCACAAAAATAATAATATACACATATGAATGAGTGGAATCAATATCTATTAAAGCAAAATACAGAATAGAATGAATAAAGAACATACCCGCTATAACGTCAGTGTCGTCGCTGTCCTCATGACTCCTCGCTGTGTACACAAGAACAAGGTGTTATGCCTCAGTTTGAACTAAATCTCAGTCAGGTGCTCTCTAACCTCGGCTAGAACCATTATTGCCTTAATTGTACCACAGACTCTAGGCAGATGCTGAGCTTACTCTGACCTTTCTCTTAGTCTCTACTCTCGAGCTCAGTGCATTTAACTTCCTCAGCAATCTTCATCTTATCCACTTAGACGGCAAAAACCCGCTCACTCGGTGGAGCTATTAGGACTCTCAAGTCATGCCTTAGTCCTTCTTAGAATCGGTAACTCTTATTATAATCAATTGAAAGTAGTGCTAGAGCATACCTGTTCAATCTAAAAAACTCAGCCTCATACTCGACTACAGACATCTCACCCTGAACTAAGCTCATAAACTCATGTCTACGAGCTTCTACATAACTCGCCCCTACATATTTACTCTAGAAGGCATTCTTGAAGAAATCCCAAGTAATCTGTTTGGGCTGGGTGCCTTGCTTAACAGTCAACCACCACTGGTACGCCTCATCTCGGAGTAGAGACACTGCACCCCTCAGTTTCTGCGTAGGAGTATAGTCCACTATTGGGTCGACTCCAGTAACACTGTTCAAAACCTTCACACCATTCGATCGGAGTCAATCTATAATTGACCCACGACCTTTAGATCTAGAATGGGTCCCAGTGACCCTACTTAACCCTCGTAGCTTAGCTTAAGACAATAAATCATCCATAAATGTCGGGGGTCTGGTCTGAGACCCGGTCTTAGCAGTAAGAGTACAACAGTCTCGTTAGTCTCCAAATTGGGCATACTGCCCATAGAAAATGACTTTGCTCGAGCTCTTCCTCGGCATCTGCAATGCCCACGAGAACTACATTCGCGACTACCATGCTAACTCATTCTATTAATTTATCTACAATGTTAGAAGAGCACAATTTAGTTTGAAATTATTATCAAATATCTTATGGCAGTTTATATCAGATGATTCAACTAAGCAAACCAATTCAATTGCTACAGTATTTTGTTGGCTAATTAGTGTAGCTAAAATAAGAATACTTATAGGTTCGACGTTGGAGACTCGGTCTTTATAAAATCAGGTTTCAAAGTTAATCAGATAAACATTTTTAATCAAACCATATTGTTCCTAAAAATGGGAACCCTAAAAACAAAACACAAGTTTGTAACCTGGCTTTGATACCACTAAATGTAACACCCTATACTCAGCCTAGACGTTAAGACCAAGTCTGAAGGCTACATTAAACCACCAACGAAAACCAACCTTAATTGTTTAAAGTTTAACAGTCAACGCAATTTATAATGTCAAACCAATGCAGAAATGCAAAGTATAACCAAAAATCCAAAATAAACACCTAGAAAGATAAATCCAAATAAAACATTAATTAAACAGTAAAGAGATGACCAAGCTCCTACCATGTCTAATTCTTCATGTTATTTTTCCACCGAAATGAGAAGGGAGAAAAGCCATAGCTAGGGTTTCTTGGTTTGACAATTTCAAGTGCTTGCATGTAAGTGTAATGTTGTCCTGTTTTTAATGATTTGTATGTTTTTAGGATCGTTGTAGCTTAATCTAGCTAGCCAGAGGATTAATTTACGAAATTGTTAAATATTTAGGGTTTTGTAATGAATGTTCTTGCATGATTTTTTTATATTTAATGAAGATTATGAGTCCATGTTGATAAATGAACTAGTTTTGTAAAGTGATTTTGGATGAAAATGACATTTAGGGACTTATTTGTAAAAGTGATGAAAGTTAATGGTAGACATATGAAGTGATGATTTTTATGGATTGATATAGGTCCCTAAAGAAATTAGCTAGCTTGAGAAAAGGATGAAAATGTTTAGATTTCAATTTATAAGCTTAAGGGCTAAATTATAAAAAGTTAAAATATTAGCGGTAAAATAGTAATTTTGCAAAATATGAAATATGGACTGAATTGAATAATAAAAATATTAAGTGGATTTAATTTTTCTATTTAGATCAAGATAGACCACGAATGGATTTAGATCAGGGAAAAACTAAAGCCTCGAATTGTCAAGGTAAATTTGTATGAATAAGTATCATTTTTAATGCTAATTTAAATTATATGTTAATATGTTAGTTTTTATGTAATTGAATGATAAATATTCAACAATGTCATGATGATTATCGAGTCCCTGTTGAACCTTAGGAATTCGTAGGATACAAATGACATGTCATTAGGGATTTCATGTTTTGGGTGCTGGTCTTGAATGTCCTACCAATGGATGAGGCCTTGTATTTGTTGCAGATACTCTATAGCTCATTTAAACAGCATCTTGTAGCTTACATTTCAATCCACAGCTCGTATGAGCAGGCCCATTTCATAATTCACGTGAGCAGTGATGTAAAGGAAAGATTAAAGTTATATGTTTAAGCGCACTTCGTGTGAGCTTTTCAGAATATGCGATAATATTCTAAGTGGTTCAACGAGCATGAAAAGAAAAGGAACAGTAAGTGTTCAAATGAACTATATCATATAATTATAAAAAGGATTGAAATGGTAAGCTTCAATGGACGTATGCTTATCTTAATGAAAATGATGAATTCAAATGAAGTATGTTCATGTATAATGGCTTACCTTATGTTAAGTTCATGTGATATATGTTTGAATGCACTAACATGTGTTGTTGATGGTGCTTAGGCTTGTGCCAAGCTTGTGGTTGAATTATATTATGCTTAATCTTAATGTTATGTATTAAAATGGTAAGTTATGCTTCATGTTTTACGAAATTACTAAGTATTATGTGCTTATGTAGTTTTCTTTTCTATGTTTTATAGATAATCGGAAGCTCGATTGGTTTGAAAGCTCGTCAAAGATCTATCACACTATCTAGCATAAATATCGGTAGTTTTTGATGTTTTGGTCAAGGTTATAATGGCATGTATAGGTGAACTTATATTGATATCTAGTTGATGATTTTGGCATGCATATGTTGTTTTAGTACCATTTAATGTTGGTTGGATTGTTTCATTTTTGCACTTGTGATGCATGAATGGTGTGGCTTAAATGGTAAGTTATGTGAAGAGTTAATGATATGTTTGAGGTATGACTTGGTAAAAGTGAGTTATGTTTGAAAGTAGAAATGTAATCTAATATATGCATGATTTGGTAAGCTTGAATGTTTGCATTTGAGGTTCCTTGTATGGCATATTGGTTGAATGATTTTGAACTATTGAATTGGTCATTTCATATAGGTTTTGGTCATGTTTTGATGCCTTGATTATGTGTACAAAATGTTTTTAGGTGGTTGCTTGAGTTGGTGTTGGAAATGGCTTGATTTTGGCCAATTTCATGTTCACATGGCCTAAGACATGTTCCTGTGACTCAGCTGTGTGTCCCCTATAGGTTTTAATGCATGCAAGTCAGGCTGTTACATGGCCTAGCACATGGCCTGGCACACGAGTGTGTGTGGCTATTTCAAAAGTTACACGGCCTGGCACACGGGCGTATAGCTTGGCCATGTGACCTAACTCAAAGCATTACATGGGTAAGGACACGGGCAGGGACACGACCGTATGTCGCTATTTTGATTGTTACACGGCCTGAGACACGACCGTGTGTCTCAGCCGTGTGAGGCATACGGCCTGGCCACACGGTCGTGTGACCCTTGTAGTCAAATTTTTCTAACTTTTTCTTGAACTTTACAATTGTTTCCAATTTGGTCCTGAATTGTTTCTAAGGTTTTTCTAGGGCCTCGAGGGCTTGATTAAGGGGCGTTATGTATGTGATTGAATGTATTTAAATTATGTTTAAATGATGTATTAAATGTACGTTTTAATGTTTCATTTGTACGGTAATGTTCAGTAACCCTATTCCAGTGACGGATACGGGTTAGGGGTGTTACATCTTCGACCGAATTTGCCTACTCCTAGCCTCCGGTGGTAGCAGATGCGGCTTGCCGAAACCTTTGAACCACATCAAGTAATCTTCGACTTTCACTGTGTCCATCAAGAAAAATGGTTTGCGGGCCAGTATGGATTGCATTCTACGGTCCCAAGCTTGGATGTGCTCCTTGTCCTTCTACACCCAGTCTTCGTTGTTCTTCTCCCGCATGTCCACATTGTGTAGGTCTTTCATTTCTAGTGGTGTCAAAGAAATTCGTTGCCTATACCTGAACTGTCGTAGAACTCGGTCTGATTCATGTATTTTCACCATAGCGTACACTATTAACGACACCTTCGTGTCCCACATCTCCCGGTTGTCTAACACTTCAAGCGGGATGCAAGATATGATCCCGGGGTAGGCATATGATATCCATTCAAACTAAAAAGCATAAATTGTAAATATCGTTACGTACTAATTTTTTTAACGAATCATTTCATAATTAATATAGGTTTGAAAGGATAAGAAATTAACCTCGATTTTAAAACGTTGATCTGACAGTAGCCTAACGTCTTCCAACTCGTCAGGCAATCTGATGTAACTCGTCCCGTGGTTCCATCTGTACAAGCGATATATTAGGTGAAACATATAATAAATAAAATCATTTACTGCACAAACTACGTATTTATTGATCAATTACATTTACCTCGTCGCCAACGAGAACATGTATGGGTCGGTGACTCTAGGACGTAGAAACGATATTCGCCACCTGGCCTATGACAGCAACAAGCAACCACCGATGGACATCTAATCCGATTGTATTACTTGACAAAGCTCTCGGTATAACATCAAAAACACGGTAGATTCGCAATTTAGTTTTACAGATTCACTGAAGTCCATTAGATGTAGAAGCCACCTTATGTGCACCAAATTTCTAGATTTATCGGGCATTAAAATGCCCCCGATTAACCTCATGATGAATGCTAGGGTGTACTATCATATGACCTCTTCTGTTACATTGTCGGGAAGCTTATTGAAAATTTTCTCCAACTAGTTGGTTGATATCCAACCACCTTCGATCCTGTTTGGGACCTTCCCTAGCATTGCCATGTAGAGGTCCATTTTCCCTCGAACCACCGCTGATCCCGTGATGACTGGCCCATCCACTGGCAAACCGAGCTGTAATGCTACGTCTTTGAGTGTGATTGTACAATCGTCGGATGAAAGGTGGAAAATGTGTGTTTCGGGCCTCCATCATTCCACCAATGTGCTGATTAATGTAGGATCAAGTTTGCAGCCCCCTTGCACGCGAGGTGCATGCAGGAGTCTAGCCTCTTGCAAGTACACATGAATTTCAGGGATTGGATGCTCCCTTGTATTATCTATGAATGCCTCCAGCACACAATCGTCCGCCTATTTACAACATAAAAAATTATTTAGATTTATTTTAAAAAATTAACATAATTAAAAAAACGAATTACCATTGCTAATTAGGTAGCGAAAATATGGTTGTCGTCGAAGCGGATTAGAGAGGCGTCCATTCCTGAGAAACTGATCCGAATGAATAAAATATTATAGAATTAAAAAATA
>CM025250.1:13067168-13096162 GCA_013677275.1 Gossypium schwendimanii
ATTAAATGAGCAACACAATTTTGGAACTAATAAGATATTAAGATAAGGAATTCAATGGAAATGGTTTTAACACGTCGACACTGTTTTCAAACACCCTATCATGTGATATCGCTAGATCCGACCATAACGTCTGGGCCGAGTTTGGGGTGTTAGAGTGCCTTCATTGACACCACAATTTTTTTTACATAACAATCAAACAATTCACCTACAATATCACATTCATATTCATGTCTTTCAATTATCAAGAAAGCCTCAAAATGTCAATTACCAAATCACATACTAAAAACACCTCAAACAGGTCCATTATCATTAACTACTTACCAAATTGACATATTTCAACATCACAAAAGAAACCAAACCAAAACAACCAAATAACAAGTTTTCCAGACCATACCACATCCAAAATAACATAACATAAAACATAGATTATTAATTCAAAACCCATATAAGCTTAATTACATTTCAACTAATTTTTCACCTTGAAAATATCAAACCCTATATATATGTCACAAACCAAAATGATCTAAAACCAAAAGTTGCCAAAAAGAGAGTCAGGATAGTGTGAGCATTGAAGTTGATCCGTCCGACTAGTTCCTCAAAATGTTAACTACAAAAACAAAAAACGAAAATAGGTAATCTTAATAAGCTTAGTAAGTCCATAGCCAAATATTCAAATCAACTTACCTCATTCCATACATGAATACTAAAAGAGCATTAAATTTCTAAACCTAACAATCATTTCCAAAATCACATAATGGCAGTACCAAAACTTTCAATTAAGCGATTCGTAAACCACAGTAGTTCAAATCAAACAAATCATTCTTTGATATTTAAATTCATAACTCTAACACCAATATCGCATTTACAAAACGAGCATTTCACACATATAAGTATTAACTTTTCCTTCATTTCAATATTATTACAAACAACTTTTAAACACATAATCATTAATTATTAAATTTCATCACTTAACATCTCTATATTCATGTAAATATATCATCTCCAAATCATTCATGACTTCAACATCAACTTATCTTAAACAAATATAGATAATTAAGAGGATAAATTTCTAATTCCTGATAACCGCGTACAAGATCATATTGTATTAATATATATAATCATATATATATAACATAAATGATACTTTTCAAAAAGACTTAACCAATTCCATCAACCACAATTTCTCAATATAACCAACCACATTTATAAACAAGAATTTCATTGTAACATTTATCACTTAGTAACACCATAAATATGCAATAGAATTTAGCAAGTAATTAAGTTGTAGATCAATTAACACATAGCTTGATGAACTATAGTAACTTGACTCAGATACTCGAGTAACTACACTACACCAAAGGGATCATAGATGTGTAATAGAGGCACCAAAGTGCAGATAGAGACACAAATCTGCAATTAGAGGCACCGAAGTACAATCCCATACAAGCACACAATCTAACCCTATTGGCATGAAAATTATATCCTAATCGATTACTACATTCAATCGGACATTATACTTAAATGCATAACATCAATAAATCAATTATTCAGAGGCACTTCTTATTTCCGTAAACATTTTATAAATCTGTTACATTTTTTAACAATGGGCCATCACCAAAATTACCATCACTAAATATTCATTTTTCCATTTGCACTTAATTGAAACATGTAATAATACATGTATAACTAATAAAATTTTCACATTTTTACAATAACTAGTGAACAATAACATAGTTATAAAGAAATACACATAAACATATCAATACACTATGAACTTACCTAGATAATGCTTTTGGTTTACTCGTTGGGACTAATCAACAATTTTCTCTTTTCCTCGGTTAACCTTCGTATGATTTATTAATTCCATATTTTTCCCTAAACTTTTACATTACTCATAATTTAATCCCTAAACCCAAAACTTTCAATTTATCATAATTTCATCCTTTTCCATGATAACTGAATTTTTAATAGTACTAGAACAACCCATAACGATTCAAAATTATGAATTTCATGTAAGTTTAATATTTTATCAAATTAATACTTTAACTAAAAACTAACTAAAATCACTTTACAAAATATTCCAAAACCCCAACCAAGATTCCAAATTCATCATTTAACATAAAAATAACTAAGATTCATCAATGGTAAAATCCAAAATCTTTAACAATTTCGAAAACGATGATACGGGTTAGTTGGACCTAGTTGCAACGATCATGAAAACATAAAATTACAAGAAACAGATTAAGAAATCATACCATGCAAACACCAAAGAGAAGACTGAATGCTTTGAAGGTTCTTTCATAGAGTTTTCAGTTTTGTATGTAGAAGAAAGATGAAACAATAATAATATTCCTAGTTTTTTTTTTTCACTTATTTTATGTATTATTATTTCTTTAAATTTTAATTAATAACTAAAATAAGATTGAAAACCCATTTGCCATCCACATTAATTATAAATTGTCTAATCGCCTTATAGATCCTTCCACTTAAATTGATTAAGCCATTTAATAATCATAGTTCAATAGCAACTAAGTTTTACAAATTTAATAATTTAGTTCTTTTTAATTAATCAACTATCTATACATTAAAATTTTTAAAACGAGGTCTTGATATCTTATTTTCCTAAACCACTTAACTTTCGGGACAACCACTTATACCTAACAATTTATTCAATTAACTAAAATTCAACAAGTCAAAACTCAATATCAAATTATAATTGACTCATAAGAATTATATGATAATTAATACAGACTTACTCATCAAATTTATGGTTTTGAAACCATTGTTTCTGACACCACTGAAATTAGGCTGTTACATTGGTGATGCATGTTAAAGAGGAAAATGTTTGATTGTGTGTTATGCCCTATTATGCTGTGTTTTTGCATGTCTGAGTAGAGGAATCGATACTCAAGACTTAAATATCGATACTTCAGTGTTGAATTGTATTTTCGTGAAGTTAGTAGCTTAATTTGGTATCTATACCATTTCACGAGTATCAATACTCGAGGCAAAAATATTGAAACCTTTACCCATATATCGATAAAATGATTTCATTTAAAATTTGGCTGAATGCTAATTTGGTATCGACTATCTTGTAAGTACCGAACTTCTGATACAAAATATCGATACCTGTGATTGAGTATCGATACCTACGTCATTTCTTTGGAAATTTTACTAATGGTACCTAAATATGCTTTAAATTGTTTCTAGATTTAACTAAATATGTTAAGTCTAACTAAGGTATGTTAAGTCATTTCTAATGTTGCCTAGGGTATTTTTGACTTAAAAACTTCTGTTAATGATTGAATGTGGCGATTGTTGTACGTAATTGATACTTGTGAATATGTCTAAGTTGTAATGTTCGATGTAGTGTCTTGTTACTCGGGCTTGGCGATTGAGCCGGGTATAAGGTGTTACATGTCCTCATGTTTTAAGTTATGATGGTCTGATGGATTTTTCCTCATGTTTTAAGTTTTCATGCTAAGGCTATATGTTAGATTCCACCATGTAAAACTCCATGGGGCTATCTGTTTATTGAATTTGCACATTTGAATCTACATGGAATGACTTTTTTTTATCCTACCTCACCAAGCATGAATTCAACATATATGAATCCTTATATATGAATCTTCATGTATGAGTCCGCATGGACTATCTTTCAAGCAAGAGTCCGCATGAACTAACTATTGAATATGAAATCTCAAGTCTAAATTCGCCAATGTATATTCCCCAAAATCTAAGTCCACCAAGAATAAGTTCATATGTATGAATCCATATTGATGAATCCGCATGTATAAGTCCGTGTCTATAAATCCACATGTACAAATCTGCCTTTATGAATCTGTAACTATGATTCAACATGTATGAATCTGTATCTATGAACCCGCATATATGAAATCATTTGAGTATCTACAAGTGGAATCATCCTACAAGAGATACTAGTGCATGAACGCTGAAAGTGAAGAACCGTGTCAATGTGTAAATTGAGACAATTTGCAAGTTGTGCCAACGTGAATGAATGACAAGAGTGCACCATGAAGATGTGCGATTTGCCCTTAGGCAAGTGTTGTCCAATATGAGACCAAACCATTGAAGTCATATCATATAGTAATATCATGATTAGGTATGTGTATTAAAAACTCACTAAGTTCATTCGAGCTTACCTAGCTTCCTGCTACACTTTTCAAGTATAATGGGCTATACGAGATGTCAGAAAGGGACTAAGTAGAATTTGCCAAGCCTGTGTGAGCTTGTTTCTCTCATCTATAACTTGCATATAGTGGGGGAAACCTGTAGGTTGAGCCTCAGGATTAGAAATTCTTGTAACCAAGTTTTGAATAACATTATAATTATTCCAGCGTAGGCTGATTGATACAACTTAATGAAGTTAATATTGTTAACCACCATTAATAAGCTTGTTAATGTCTCAATTAAAATTTGAGAGATTGTAGCAATTCCGGCTTGGCCGATCAATTGGCCAAGCAGTTGGGATGCTACATTATATTAGTAGACAACCTAAACATGTCCTTAGTCTAATAAAATGACAAAATTTATTGAAAGACTAATATGTCATCTATTAAGTCCAATTGAATAGATGTTTTTTCTTGGGCATTATAGCAGATGACTCCCAAAAAATAGAGACATAGATGTGACTAACTGGACTGACAGTAAATTAGACTGGACCCAAGCAAAATAGATCATGAATCCATTTATGGATTTATTCACTTGTGTTATTCACAGTCTGGCATACCTTAATCTTGAGTTGATGATGGACTATGTATGTGTGACTCATATACTTTGATGTAAGTAAAAGCCTAAGTTCGAATAGATAAGGAAGAAAAAGTTGGTGCGTTAGGTATACGAATTCTGCAATATGTAGCATGATTAACAATAGTGGAATTCATAGCCCAAGACATGGGTAAATGATATCATCTCATTGGCATTACATGAAAGTAAAACGGGGCCACGGGTTTTTTTTGTCTTTGTTATGAATGACTTAATTACTATTTGATAGTAGTTGGCTTTTCATGAAGGAAGATGTAATGCTTACCATGAGATAAAATAAGATCATATTGAGAGAACGGATTTATCCCAAAGAGATTAAGGATATCCTATGAGGGTAACACACTTTCGACAAGGTCATTGGACGGGCATTGACCGAGTTGCTTTCATAATGGTATGTCATTAGGGAGAGCTCAATCATGATACTATAGTGGAATGACTTCGTGACTAAATGAGTTTATAATTAATAGGTAAAAAACTAGACCTTAATTATAAATCTTTTGAGCCCTAATCACATATGTCAAATTTGTCCTTCTGCTAGCTCATTGAAACTAAAAATGAATTGCATATTGAATCAAATGAACAAAAATGG
Source organism: Gossypium schwendimanii (assembly GCA_013677275.1). Lineage (NCBI taxonomy): Eukaryota > Viridiplantae > Streptophyta > Magnoliopsida > Malvales > Malvaceae > Gossypium > Gossypium schwendimanii. The sequence goes on from CM025250.1 coordinate 13,072,543, forward strand.
ATAGAAATGGCAAAATTGGAGAATCGAGAAACATTTGGAAATGAATGTGGTTTTCTTACTAAATAAAAATTACCTAGAAAATTAATTTATGGTGTTTTAAATTATTAATTAATTAATTGAATTTCGAAGATGAAATTAAACTAATTGGTCAATGTGAATCCATTGAATGTAGAAATATTAAATATATTTTCTCATAGATTCATTTATGGTAAAATTGTCATGATTTTAACGAAATCAGAATCAGATTGAGAAAATTATTTAATTGGAAAATTAATTTAATTTCTTTAAATTAATTTATAATGTTTAATTTGGAAAATAGAAAAACATGTATTGGGTTGGATTGAATTATAAAGTGTTGCGTTAAAGTATAGGAAGCATTTATAATTGAACCCAATACAGGAGACCCTAATCCCTAACATAATACATATAAGAGGAAGCAAACCCTATTAGCCCCCTCTCTCCTAGTTCAATTAGGAAGTTGTTTTTCTATTAAATAGACATCTATTAGTTCAAAAAGGGCTTCACTTATTCTTCTTATAAATGGCACCGGTAGGGCTAAATACACAATAAGTTCTACACAACTTTGAGATATTGTTATTCTGCTCAAAAATAGTGAGAATTTACTTTCCCACTGAAAGTAAAGTAAACTATTCTCGATTTTGGGTTTGATTCGAATTTGTTTGAGCCCACAACCGAAGTAGTTCGTGGTACAAGAATAGAGGAAAAGGTAGTTTCGCTGAAACTTTGGAACGATAGGATTCGTCTAGCCAAAAAAATAGGTGCAATTTTGGTAAAGGGTTTATTGCTATAAATATCACAAGCTGGCTCAATTTTCAAAATTTTAATTTTACGCTATTTAAGAAAATCATTTTCAAACCGAATTTTTTCCAACATATGCATGTTCATATGCTAATATATCCCTCCACTGCACTAGGGTGTCCATAGAGACATAAAACTTAATGACCCGCAACAAATGTTGGATCTCGATATAACCTGTGACAATCTCCAGATAATCACATATCTCATACAAGTGCGCAAATGACACTATTGGCATGACAATCATATCCTAACCCTTGACTAAGTTTATACGGGCATCTTTTACACATATAACCAGCACATATCCCTGTAATTATCCATTTCTTATATCGTACCATGTACGTGATCACATATTTCATTTACATGCCTATAATAAATCAAACATTCATATTTGAATCCTGTGCTAATACATCATAACCAATTTTCATATAATATTTCAATTCGCTCCATTTCTAACCTTTCATGCCAATTCAAAAACAATCATATTATGCCATGATATGAATGAAACTATATGAACTCATTTTTTGATATCCCTCAAATTTCTCATTTTCTTCAATTTAGTCCCTAAACTCGAAATAATCATAACTCTCAATTCCTAGCTTCAGATTAAAAATCCAATTTCACATATATATTTATTTGGTACCCTCTACTTCCTATTCCTACTAAAATTTCATAAAAAATTTACATTTTATTCAATTTGGTCCCTAATGTACAAAACTAACAATTAAACTTCACAATTTAGTTATTTTCTTAAACTAAGCTTAATTTCTAACAATTTCAAACCAATTTCATTCAATTCTTAACAATTGAAACTTTCCAAAATTTTACCAATTGAAAATTTTGATCCATGGGTTAGCTTAATCAAGCTCCAATTATAAAAAAAAACCCCATAAAATTCAAAGAAAAAAGGCTAGGGACTTACTTCTAAAGATGATCGAAAGCTCAAACTAGGTTTTTCAAGCCTTCAACAATGGTGGACATTAAGTTTAGGGAAGATGATGACTTTTTTTTTTATTTTCTTCCACTTATTTCATATATATAGTATGTTTAATTTAATTAAACATGATTAATTTTTCTTTATCTTAATTCAACCTTGATTCTTAATTAAATTAAACTAATGATAATTTACATCACATCCCACTAACATCTATTTCAAATTGGTCCATTTTTTATTTTGTTCATTTGGATAATTGTCACCTAAGTCCCCAAGTCTTTTCCTAATTGAAAACTATAGCAATTGGACTTAGCCTAAATTAACTATTTAATTGATAAAATTGGTTGACCAAACAACAATACATTTTTATAATAACCTTGTAAATATTCATATTTAATATTTACAGACTCAATTTATGAAAATAGGGTTTCAAAATCGTATTTTCTAGTACCACTAAAAATCAGGCCGTTACAGAGATGACATTGAGTTGAATTAGGTGATATTCAAGGTTGGAAATTGGCATGTTTGAAAAGTTTTTTGGTTGATATGGATGATATTTACCATATAGATATTGTTCTAAGTGATAAGGAGCAAATTGTTTAAGCTTTAAGGTGGCAAGATTGAAGTCATGATGTTAGGCTTGTGAAGTCGCGACAAGTCCTACTCAGTAAGTGACGTCGTGATGTGGTACCCTCGTGAAGTCGCGATGACCCTACTTAGTGAGTAATACCAGTATGTGTTACCTTCGTGAGGTTGCAACGAGCACAATTTAGAGAGTGACATTGTGACATGGAAACCATGAGGTCACGACAAGCACTTAATAGTTTAGACCTTACAACTTGGTCCTTAAATAACCTTCAATCACCTTGGGAGCTTTTGTAAGATTTTTTTAAGCTCGAATTAGTTTTTAAATCATATTTAAATCATATTTTGAGATTATCAATATGAATATAATCGTTCAATCGAATTGGAATGATTGTAGTTACTTTGGAAATGAATGTGACATCTTGATACCTTGACTCGACGATCCAGTTAAGTAAGGGGTGTTACATTTAATGGTATCAGAGCCTAGGTTACTTAATTCTCGGGCCAAAGATGAGTCTATAAGTACATGTCATATAGGATATATTAATATGATGAGATGAGATTTTTCTAATGAATTTTAATTTGTGATTTATAGATTGAAGAATGCCGAACAATTCTCAAGAAATAATTGATGAAGAGGTAGAGAGTAGAGCCTTCAATGTAAATCGAAGAGGAAATAGACCATCACCCCAAGCTTGAAATGAGCCGAGAGAGCCTGTAAATTTGGGGCCTGTTAGTGAAGGTAGGCAAGAACAAAAGCCTGAACCCGGTAGAGATATAAGATTTGAACCAAAACAACTGCCACCAAGGGAAGAGATGCCAACACATGTGGCATTCTTCCAAACTCTAGAGTTACTACAGCTCCTCTCACCCCAGCTTTGCCCCCAGCTCCACCTTTTACTCAACTTGTACCTATATTGGTACCTCAACCTCCTCTCTTGCTCCCAGTCATCGATCTCCCCTAAAGAAAATAACACAGCATGAGGCTGAAGAATTTGGGGGAAAGAATGAGGATGACCCCATGTTGACTAGAGAATAGCCAAAAGGTATTCAAAGAACTACAGTGTATCGATGACGATAAGTTGAGGTGTATTGTATCCTTGTTGAAGGATGAAGCATACCAGTGGTGGACCACCGTTCAAAGTTTAAATCCTGCTGAAAGGATTACTTGGAACTTCTTTCTCATTGAATTTAGGAAGAATTATGTTGGCCAACTATACATTAAAAGGAAGAAGAGAGAGTTCAAAAATTTGAAGCAAAACAACATGAAGGTGGCAGAGTATGAGAAAGAATTTTTTAGGTTGAGTAAATATGCTCGAGAGTTGGTAGCCACCAAAGCTGCTATGTGTAGAAGGTTTGAATGGGGGATTATATGAAGACATTTTTTTCCCTGTTATAGCTTTAACTTTACAAGGTTTTTTTTTCCTAGTGGAGATAGCTCAAAGAATTTAGGAAGGAATGAATAGGCAAAAGGATAAGAGTTCAGGAAAAAAAAGTGACTGCTAGTTCTATGCCTCTACCATTCACGAAAAGAACCAAAGATTTCAGGGGTTTTAAATATTCACCTCCTACTTTGGGGTAGAAATTGAAAGGTCGATGAATACCATCCCAACAGATGACCTCAATTGCTAATATTGGGGGTACAAGAAGGAGACCTATACCACAGTGTGAACATTGTGGTAAGAATTATTTGGGAGAATATTGGCTAGTTACTAAGGCTTGCCTCAAGTGTAGGTATAAAGACTAGATGACTTGGGATTGTCCAAAGGCAGGGGAAAATATTATTAACCAGTCAGTGAAAAATGCCCTAGCTCAACAAAGAGGTAGAAGATCAGGGACGATTAGTGGTGCAAGTAGCGGCCAGAGATTAGTGAGAGAAGCAACCATTGTACACCTCAAGCTTATGTCGTCAGAACCAAAGAAGAAGTCGTTGCCCCAAATTTGATCACTGGTACTTTCTCTATGTTTCACTCTCCTATATTTACATTAATTGATCCTGAATCCATACATTTGCACTACATTAATTATCTTAAAAGTCCTTAAGCAATTAAAATTTTAAGAAAATTAACTTTTCCAACTTTTACAATTTATTCCTTGTACCGTAATTATTCACTTTTTCAGTAAAGTTACCTATGAAAAATTCAATTTACCTATGTAACAGCTAAGTAAATATTTAACAAAAATATTTACGAATCTGATTTATGGAAACGAGTTCCTGATACCTCAATTTCCAAAACCACTGACTCTATCATCGAAAAATAGAATTTCAAAACCATCGTTTCCGACTCCACTGTCTGTCAGGTCATTACAATTCTTGCCCCCTTTAAGATATTTCGTCCCCAAAATTTACCTGGAAATAGGTGAGGTACTAAAATTTCATTTTCGAATCAAATAATTTGTTTGTTATTCCTTCTTATCGATCCTCAGACTCATTAAACCGGATCACATAGTCTTTCGCATGCTATTAATATTCATATATCGCAATTTACATTCAATTAATCAATCACAATATCAACTCAATTCATATTTCATTTAACCTATTCATATGTTATAACTTTATTGATATTGCTCGCTCTCAAATCAGATACATAGATTAACTAACTTGTATCCCAATCTAGCATTGTAATTACATTATCAAATAAAACCGAAACAATCATACTGACTCATAAGTATATCATCGGATAAACCAACACAATTATACTGGTACATATAGTGCATCATCGGATATACTGAAGCAATTATACTGGCACATACAGTGCATCATCGGATAAACCAAAGTATCTATATTGGCACATATAGTGCATCATTGGATATACCGAAGAAAATATACTGGCACACATAGTGCATCATCGGATAAACTGAAGAAAATATATTGGCACACACAGTGCATCATCGGATAAACCGAAGAAAATATACTGGCACACACAATACATCATCGAATAAACCGAAGAAAATATACCAGCACACATAATGCATCATCGGATAAATCGAAGTAAATATACTAGCACATACAGTGCATCATCAGATAAACAAAAGTATAACCTGTACATTTAATAACCAAACAAATTTTCAATATCATTATGTGTTCATCTCACAATCTATCAATCCCAATCTTATTATCAACTATCAAATTATCAAATATCATTATATGCTTCAATTCAATTTATACCAATGATCTAATACCAATCAAGTCCAAATTTTTCTACCCTACTCAATTCAATCCAATTCTTAATATTCAGTACTCATAATCACAATTCAATTTATACAGTAATTGCAACTCATTTTAATCCATAATCATGCGTACATCATAAATATATGAAAAAATAATTTGATCTTAAATTATGAAAATATATGTACCAAATCCTCGTAATATTGGTTCACTCATAATGTTTCCTCAACCTTTTTCTGTTGGAGTAGATCTCTGGGTAGCGGCAAGAATATTATCAACATTTCTTAGACAATTCCGAGCGATATGCTCTAAAACTCCGCATCGAAAACATGCTCCTATTTTCTTCCAACATTCACAAAGTTCACAGTTTAGAATAGTTATGTCCTTTTGCGACTTCTTACTATTGCCAAAAGATACTGATGGTTCTTTAACCTGATCTTTCTTAGAGTCTACATTAGATGGAACTGATTTCTAAGAACCTCGAGACTCCCTAGTTCGTTTAAACAGAGGTTGTAAGCCTATAGTCTCTACTCTCTTCCCAAATACTCAGAAAGACTCGTCTTTCTTATCTAAGCTCAAGGCTTGTTCAACCATTTTCTCTCATTCAGCTATATCAGTAAACTCTTTTATTTTTTGCAAGGCTAAATGAACTGGAATCTCATCTCACATTCCCCTAAGTAATCACTTACAACTTTCTTCTTTAGTCAGAATATGTTCTAGAGCTTACTTGTCATAGAAGTTCTCGTTTAAAATCAATTACTGTTATCTCACCCTGCTTCAGCAATAAGAACTATTGTTTTCTATTCTTTAAGTACAATTCACCAACATACTTTTTCTAGAATTTAAATTGAAAGAAATCCCAGTCAATCCGATGAGCAAGCATATGACGAATAATAGTCTGCCACCAATTATATGCTTCTCCTTGCAGAAGAGAAACGACACCTATAACACATTCGTGGGGCGTGCATTCTAACTACTAAAGTACTCGATTTGTTGCCTCTAGCCACATCTTAGTCACCAAAGGATCGACCCCTTTAATTCCCATAAACTCTATGGTATTGTATTTTCGTAGTTCTTTTATTAGAGCTCGTCTAGTTGTAGTTGCTGAAGTAGTTAATAGAGTAGGTCTTGCTATTCTCTAAAAGATTTTCGCTATCTTCTGGGATAATCCCTAATTACCTTGATCTTCTTGTCATGATCTCACAGTTTTATTTCATCGAGCCCTGGCTAAATCTTCACTAGGTGTTTCGACCCCGAACCTATTTTCATTCTCAACCGAGTGACCACTATTATTCAAGTCATCATTATCAACGTTTCTCAGTTCCTTTGGCATTTTCAACTATAAAACAAAAGAATTTACTCATCAGCATCAAAATCACAACTCAGATTCGACTCAACATTGGCATATACCTCTAAATTCAATTCTAAGCTCAATTTAGACCGAGAATCGGCCAAATCTATAGCTCTAATACCACTAAATCTAACACCCCATTACTTGACCCCAATCGTCAGGTCCGAGCAACAGGATATCACATTCGTTGCCGAAGCAACAGACATCATTTATATTATATTAAATTCAAATCATACATTTAGACCCATAACCATGTCATGATTAATATATCAATATCTCAACTATTAACATGTTTATTCATTACATTTCATGCATTCTTTATTCCAACTATTTATATATACCGATTCACATCCAAAGCATTATAACTTCATCCAAATACTTGGATAACAACATCAACACCAAACATATACATATACATAATACAAGTCATTATCAACTATCATATATGCTTATTTATAAAATATCTCGAAGTATGAAAAAAAAAGAATTCTCTTACTAAACTTAATATAACATAAAGTCCTATAGATACATGCCGACCTAAATAACAAAAAAATTCACCAACTCGATGAGTGTAGGATTTTCTACTAGATGCTAGTAACCACAACTGCACACAATTAAACCTAACTTGTGCACAGAAAACAAATTGAACGCTAAGTAATCAACTCGATGGCATTTCTATAACTAATATTATAACATGACATAAATTCTCTAAGGTCATAAATAAAATAAAAATCAAAAGTTCATAAGCAATTTAATAAATTAAATTATATTATACGAACATAATCCTTTCATATCGCATTTATAGTCATACTGACTGGTTGTCACATATTCATCTTCAAATTTTTGACATGTAAACTTCAAAATTCAATTAAACATTAAATAATCGTTGACATTCAGATAATCATGCTTATAACAATTCATACCAATTGCATATTCAACTTTGTTTACATTTACTCATCCTAACATTACTCATAAATAATCTACCAAGTATTTCAACCCATAACAATAAACAAAAGTCGAAACGACATAAAAAAAATTCACCTTCTAACCGTTAAGACAACAATTTAGATAGTAGCTAAGCATATAATTTGATTAACCATCTAATACATTAATTTGGTAGTTTTCTAGCTACGCACTTCCGAGCAACAACTTAATTCATTCATTCATTATATTTTAATTATTTTTATTCTTAGACAATAATTAAATATGCAAATTTCAAACAATATTTTAATACATTTATTTGGATCACCCCATTATACAAAAAATGGATTGCCCTATTTATACACATTGAACACATTATTATGTATAACATCAAATTCGAATAATTCTTTAAAGCATAAAATGGATATAATTGGTACCAATTTGACCAATACTTAACATTCATGTTCAGTTAGAATTTTTTGAATCAATTAATAGATATTTTTATTACCAAATTGGTCAACAATTTACTTACAAAATTGGACCAAATCTTGAAACATGAATAGACACAACTAGTGCCACTTTTGGACAGCATTGCTACATGTTTCAATTAGCTTTAATCTTTATTATTACAAGCATTTAAGGTCAGTATGACATAATCAAAGATGTCCTATTTTGGACAGCATAGTTACATGCTTTGGACAGCCATAATCCTCTTCCTAACGACAACATTTAACAACTAAAATACAATAGTTGTGTTTTAGATCGGACAACCAATGATTCAAATACAACATTAGCATTTTAATTATCTAAATAACATAATTGTGCCCTAATTTAGACAGCCAATGATTCATACTATAACAACAGCATTTTCATTAGCTAAACAGCATGAACTTGTCCTAATTTGGACAGCCAATGATTTACAATATAACAGCAGCATATTAATTAGCTAAACACCATGAATTTGTCCTAATTTGGATAGCCAATGATTTACAATATAATAGCAGCATATTAATTAGTAATAAATTGTCTTAAAGTTCAACTTCAACTCCCTCATGCAATACAAACCGACATGTAAGTTAACTTCAAACATCCGCTTGTTAGACTTTATTGTACCATTCTCCACCCAAATAGCTATTATCAAAATTAACTAACCTTTTCTTGGAACAATATAATTTTTGGAAACTTTGAGGCATATTCTTGATTGGTAAATGTGGAGAGTTGAATCATAAAGTTATGATTTTATATTCTACTCCATGAGACCTTTACAACAGTATATCATATGCTCAAAATGGTTGAGTGATGAATGAGAAATTGATGCTTAAAGTAAGCTATTGAGAAAAATGAAAAGCATTAGTTCCACATTGATTGGGAATCAAGTGTGGAACTTGTATATATATGTAAACCGACTTGGTGGTTGTTCAATGAATAAACTAATGCTCTCTCTCGCAAATAGGGCGTGTGAATCTAAATCCATTGAGATTGGGGGCGCACTCGCACGATGTGGGCAGCGCAAAATGCCTGGACTAGTCGGGCCCAAAAGAAGCCTAGCAGATATTATATAGAAGCCTGCGGATCATTTTGTTGAGTAAAACTCGATTCCCTCATTCGATTTTGGTTTTCCAAAATCTTGTTTATTTAATTGTTTTCAAATATGATGTTTTAAATAAATATAAATATTTACTTGTTAGATCTTATATTGAATATAATTATTTATATTTATATTTGCTCGCTAACGTATTTTGTTCAACACCTTTTTATCCACCGATATCTAAGTGTAACTTCAATCAATTTCAATTGAAAGCAACAATGAAAAAACATTAAAATAAATAAAAATTTTAAAGTATAGAGTTCAAGAACTCACTAAAGTCAACAGATTCAATAACCCTTAGATATAAGTTCAGCAACCTATGCTTTGTATTTACTCTCACCAAACAGTCCTCGTAATGGCAACTTTAACCACATAAATGACCAGGTTTTAGACATTTTAGAACACAAACTAATTTCCATAGCATTCAAACAAGAATTCAATAGCATTAAATACATCACTACTATCCATTTTTTTCCATATCAGTCGAACCACACCACCAAGAATACCAACATTATTAGCATGCATGTTATCTGCATACGACAACCGTTCAACTTCCATCTCCTACCATTCTTACCAGTTTCACCATTTGACAGAACAATAAGGGAAAGAAGTGAAAAGAACAAGGGTGTGAAAATCTCACTAGAAAATCTATTGAAGTTGGTTTCCATGTAGACCATGAAACAGACCATGCTGCCCGTTCCATACAAGTTGCTGAAGATCATGTTTTGTTACTTAAACTGAATGTTTTGTTACTTAGTTAGATATGAACTAAGTTGTTAGTATATTTGATCTAATTAGGTGCTGATGGATTGATAAATCAGCTTTACCAAGTGTACAAGTTATGTTTATCAATTTTCTATGCTATTTAGTGGAGTTAGGTATATGTTTAGGTAACATTTTCTTCTTTTGACCAACTGAATGCTTGGTATATGTAATGGCAATATGCCTTTATTCAAATGTAATGAAAATCTTTCAATTTTCTTCTTCATTTTGGTTCAGCAAAAGCAATTTTTGTTCACAAAACTCTAGCCGATTTTCTTGTTTGATCAGCAAGATATTGAAGCTTCTTGCTTAAGTTTCTGTAAAAGTTTCACATTATGTTTTCTTAAATCCAACAATTGGTATCGAGAGTTGATTTCTTAGTGGACCTCTCTCTTTCCAATCCTTAAAAACAATGACTTCATTTGGTTTCTCTCCAACTCCACCACCAGTGTTCAATGGTGAAGGCTACCACATCTGGTTAGTGAAAATGAAGACTTACCTACAGGCATTTGACTCGTGGGAGGTTATTAGTGCTGATATAGAACCACCACCTTTGAGAGCCAACCCCACGGTGGCTTAGATTAGACAGCACTCTGATGACAAAGCCAAGAGATACAAGGCAATGTCCTACATTTAAAACAGTGTGCCAGACTTGATTTTTACAAGGATTATGGCCTGTGAGTCTCCAAAACAAGCTTGGAGCAGGCTTAAGGAGGATTTTCAAGGTATTGAAAGAACAAGGTAGTAACAACTCTTGAATTTGAGAAAAGACTTTGAAAATTTGAAGATGAAGGAAGCAAAATTAATTAAGAAACATTCAAACAGGATTATGTCTATTGTGAACAGCATTAGATTGCTTAGGGACCAGTTCAGTGAAGCTAGAATAGTCAAAAAAAATTATTTCAACCTTACCTGAAAGATATGAAACCCAAATATCCTCCTTGGAAGACTCAAGAGATCTATCGAGCATCTCTTTGACTGAGCTAATCAATGCTCTTTATGCTTAGGAACAAAGAAGAGCTAGCAGATAGGAAGAGTATCAAGAAGGTGTCTTCCAAGCCAACAGCAAACCAACCTCGAGCTCTTCTGGCTATAAAGGGAAGAAGACTTGGTCAGATAAGCCTAGAAGAGATAGAGCAAGAAGAAGATATCCACTTTGCTCACATTGTACAAGAATTAGCCATCCAAAGGCAAATTGCTGGTTCAGACCTGATGTGCAATGCAAAATTTGCAAACAGATGGGTCATGTTGACAAAGTTTGCAAAAATAAAGGCAAGCAGAAGCAAAATTAGCCTCAACAGCCTAGAGCTAAAGCTCAAGTGGTAGAAGAAGGTTGTGATCAAGAAGAACAAGTCTTTGTTGTCTCTTGTTTAGCCACCAGAAGAAAAACCACAAAAGGGTGGTTGATTGACAGTGGTTGCACAAATCACATGACACCTGATGAGACCATTTTCAAAAGCATTGAAAGATTCTTCAACACAAGAGTAAAAGTGGGCAGTGGACATTACATTAAAGTAGAAAGCAAGGGAGATATGCTGATTGACACCCCTACAGGTACCAAACTTTTTTCTAGTGTCTTGTTAGTACCTGAAATTGACAGAAATCTATTTAGTATAGCTCAGCTGCTTGAAATAGGTTACTCTATGGTTTTTAAAGATAATGAATGCCTAATTAGTGATCCAAGTGGATCAAAGCTCATGTCAGTAACCATGACTGATAGAAGTTTTATTGTCGACTGAAGTAAAAACTCAGTTTGTGCTTACACAACTGCTTTAGATGAATCTAAGCTGTGGCATAAAAGGTTGGGCCATGTCAACTACAAGTCTCTAGATCAGTTGACCAAAAGAGATTTGGTTGAAAAGTTTACAAAACCAGTCAAAAAGAAGGATGTTTGTAAATTGTGTTAGTTAGGAAAGCAAGCTAGACTGCCATTTCCTTTGAACAAGGCTTGGAAAGCCTCTGAGAAGTTTCAATTAGTCTACACTAATGTGTGTGGCCCTATGACAACTGAATCCTTAAATGGCAACAGGTACTTCATCCTCTTTATTAATGATTACTCAAGATTCTGTTGGGGATATTTTCTCAAACACAAATCAGAAGTGGCATCAGTGTTTTGGAAGTTCAAAGCTGCAGCAGAAACAGAATCAGGTTGCAAGCTCAATACACTAAGGTCAGACAATGGCACAGAGTATACTTCAGCAATGTTTTAAAGTTTTTGTGATAAAGCAGGCATTAAACACCAGCTCACCAACACCTACACACCTTAGCAGAATGGTGTCAGTGAGAGAAAGAATAGAAGCTTGATGGATATGGCTAGATGCTTGATGTTTGAAAGGAATTTGCCTAAAAAATTTTGGGCTGAAGTAGTTAACACTGTAGTATATCTTCAAAATAGGCTACCAACTAAAGCATTACTTGAAAAAACACCATTTGAAGCTTAGTTTGGGTTCAATCCATCATTTGCTCACCTGAGGGTATTTGGATGCATATGTTATGCACATATTCATGCAGTCAAAAGAGACAAGTTAGCCAATAAAGCTTAGCCTGGCATTTTGGTAGGCTACATCAACGTCAATAAAGGCTATAGGATTCTAGATCCTACAACCAATAAAGTCTTTATGAGCAGAGATATTGTATTTGATGAGAAGTCAAGTTGGAATTGGGATAAAAGTGAACCAGAAGCTACTGTTGAAGATCTTGTCACAGATCAGATTGAAGTCAACCAAAATGATCCTGAAATAGACATTCATCATGACCCAGTTAGGGGAACCAGACCACTAACTGAAATATATGAGAGGGATGATGTAGTTTCTGTTGAACCAACCTATTTTGAAGAAGCTCAAACTCAAAAAGGATGGAAGCAAGCCATGATGGATGAGATGACCATGATTCACAAAAATCAAATCTAGAAGTTAGTTGCAAGACCAGCTCATAAGAAGGTTATAGGAGTAAAATGGGTGTTTCGAGCCAAACAAAATATTGATGGAAGGTTGAACAAACTAAAAGCAAGGCTGGTTATGAAGTGATTTAGTTAGAAATATAGAATTGACTACCTTGAAACATTTGCAACAGTAGCTAGACTTGACACTATCAGATTGCTTGTTGTTTTGGCTACTCAAAAGCAATAGAGGATACATCAACTTGATGTAAAATCTACCTTCCTCAATGGCTCCCTTAATGAGGAGATCTATGTTGAACAGCCTGAAGGTTTCAAAGTTCCTGGTGAAGAAGACAGTGTTTACAAGCTGAGAAAAGCCTTGTACAGCTTAAAATAGGCACCAAGGGCCTGGTATGACAGAATCGACACCTACCTAGCAAGCTTAGGGTTCGAGAGAAGTATTAGTGAGCCAACCTTGTATGTGAAGAAGCAAGGTGATGAAACACAACTCAGAGTCTCCTTGTATGTGGATGATTTTCTAGTAACAAGAGAAAACAATGCTATGCTGACAGACTTTAAAAGTAAAATGGAAAGGATGTTTGAAATGTCAGATTTGGGAGAAATGACATACTTCCTTGGTATGGAAGTGTCTCAGACACAGCAATGAATTTTCTTGAGTCAAAATGCCTTTGCCTTGAAGATTCTGAATAGGTTCTCCATGATGAATTGTAAAGCAACTAACACACCAGTTTCTATTGGACAAAAGTTGACAAGTCAGGGTGATTTTGAGAAGGTACCTAAGCCAACATACAGGAGCTTAGTTGGATGCCTATTGTACTTGACAGCCACAAGGCCAAACATAATGTATGTTGTTAGTCTCCTATCCAGGTTCATCATTGCTGCAATGTGAACCATTCTCAAGCTTCAAAGAGAGTCTTCTGGTACATTAAGGGCACTCAAAGCTTTGGGATGATGTTTACCAAGGTTGACAGCATGAAGCTGCTTGGTTTTTCTGATAGTGACTGGGCAGGATCAGTAGATGACATGAAAAGCACCACAAGGTATCTGTTTACCCTTGGTTCAGCTATTTTTTGTTAGAGCTCAAAGAAGCAAACTGTTGCTGCTCAGTCAAAAACTCAGGCAGAGTATGTAGCAGCTGCAGGAGCTGTTAACCAAGTAGTTTGGTTAAGGAAGATCATGGCTAACTTGAACTTACACCAAAGGGAAGCAACAGAGATCAAATTTGACAATCAATATGTTGTTGCAATTGCAAAGAATCCAGTGTTTCATGGGAGAACAAAACATTTTAAGATCAAGTTTCACTTAGTTAGGAAATGGAACAATCTCAAGAAACTAAACTGATTCATTGTAGTTCTGAAGATCAGCTAGCTGATATCTTGACAAAGTCTCTTTGTGTGTCAAGGTTCAAAGATTTGAGAGCCAAATTTGGGAGTTTACAGCATACAAGCCAAGGAAGAGTGTTAAAGTTGGCTTCTATGCAGACCATGAAGCAGACCAAGCTGCCTGTTCCATGCAAGTTGCTGCTGAAGATCATGCTGATGTTTTGTTACTTCAAATGAATGTTTTGTTACTTAGTTAGATATGAACTAAGTTGTTAGTATATTTGATGTAATTAGGTGCTGATGGATTGATAAATCAGCTTTACCAAGTGTACAAGTTATGTTTATCAATTTTCTATGCTATTTAGTAGAGTTAGGTATATGTTTAGGTAACATTTTCTTCTTTTGACCAGCTGAATGCTTGGTATATGTAATGGCATTATGCCTTTATTCAAATGTAATGAAAATCTTTCAAGTTTTTTTTTTCATTTTTGGTTCACGAAAAGTAATTTTTGTTCACAAAACTCTAGCCTATTTTCTTGTTTGATCAGCAAGATATTGAAGCTTCTTACTTAAGTTTCTGTCAAATTTTCACATTATATTTTCTCAAATCCAACAAAATCCAGCTAAAACTACTCTGAAGTTGTGCCTTTCCCTTTCTTACTGTTGTTTCCAGCTTCTCCCTTAGTTGTACACAACTATTTCCTTGTTAAAACAAAAGAAAACACATTCAACAACCTTGTATTTCTACTAAAACACTTCATGAATTTATCAACATTGAACATGCAATAACTTAGCTAGAAGAGGAACCTTCGGTCAAGTTTTAAACCAACCTCTCCAAAGTCCCATTCCCACCAATGGTCTAGAGGCAAAGACGAGTTGAGGAAATTACCTTTTTGTTAATAATTAGCTCTTAATGAGCCCAGTTTGACCAAGAATCAGCTTAACCTCACTTTCTTCTGAATCGTTAGTAGAGATGAGAATAAGGAAAGAAAACCAAAATGTTCAAGCCTTTTTCCCCTTCTTACCTTTCGGTCTAGTCACAACCAAAAGCCACCCACCCCCTAAACCTATTAGTTAATATTATAAAATATTAAGCATAATGATTAACACCACCATCATCTAACTATCTAGTTTCATTTCAAAGAAACATTTCTAAAGTTGAACTATGTAAATAACCGGTGCTACTAGTCCAACTATCAAACCAAAATTCCCTCCTCAACCAAGGTTATGAATTGAAATAAAATGAATGCCTATGGAGTTTGTACTCATGAATTTTAACTTCATTTAATTTACAAAAGAAAAAAATATTTAATCTTCCATTCTATATTGAAATCGTATTTTTACCATTTTAATCCTTAATTTAATTATCTTAAAAGTCCTTAGGCAATTAAATTTCAAGAAATTCACTTTTGCAACTTTTACAATTTATTCCTTGTACCATAATTATTCACTTTTTCAGTAAAGTTACCTATAAAAAAAATTCAATTCACCTATGTAATAACTCCATAAATATTTAATAAAAATATTTATGAGTCTGATTTACAGAAACAAGTTCCTGATACCTTAATTTCCAAAACCACTGACTCTATCATCAAAAAACAGAATTTAGAAACCACTGTTTCTGACTCCACTATCTTTTCGATCGTTACGGTATCAATGAGGGTACATTGGTTAAACACTTAGGATGATTGTTTTTGGTATGTTTTTTTCATGTTTGAATGTGTTTTGAATAGGTGAAAATGATTGGAAATGGTTTGGCTTGGTACCTAAGAAATGGTGTTTGAATAGCTTATTTTTTTAAGTCATTTTGGTTGCACGCGGCCTAGAACATTGGCTGCCACACGGCTGTGTGCCACACACGACCTCCCCACACAGTCGTGTGCCTTATTGATTTTTTAAGTGCATGATTTTTTTCACACAGTTTACAAATGTTACATGGCGACACAATCGTGTGACCCTATTTTCAAATTGTACACAGTTTGAGGATAAGGGCATGTAGAGTGGCACCACACGGCCTCATTCATGTCACACGACCATGTGACCCCTATTTATAGTATTTTCCATATTTTTCTACTTTATTTTAGATTAATCCTTGTTTCTAAATTGATTTTTAGGTTTCATAGGCCCGATTTAAGTTTATTTTTTTGCCTATATGCTATGAACTATGATTGGCTATTGAATTATGATGATTAAATTGAACTCTAAATTGTTTTGATTTTTTTGGACTAGTTAATTGTTGTAGCATCTTGTAACCTTAATCCGACAACAGAGACAACCTAGGGGTGTTACACTATACATTCTATTAAGTCTACAATTGGGAAATAAAATCACAAGGTAAGTGAACTTAAAAATGACATTGGTAAATGGCTTGTAACTTGTTGAATTGGTACCTTACTATATTTATTATTGATACAGGTTTATGTATGATGGTATGGATTATAAGTGTTATATACATATATATAAATATAAAAGTAATGTTACAAATTTAATTCTTAGTATGCTTACTAAGCTCTCGCGAGCATAATGTGTTTCTTTTCAAGGGCGTAGGTGAGGACTTGTTTTGAAGCTTTAAAAGGGGAAGGTTGAACTCTACTCATCTCATCACAAATCAAGCTTAGAAGAGAGTATGAATCTAAATTTTGGGGCATTAGCTTTTGGTATGCACATAGGCATATATGTTAAGAAATGTTTATGGATGAATTCAATGGAAGCTATGTTGCTTTTGGACCAATTTGTAAATTTTGTAATTTGGATATATATATATATATGGTACTGATTTGAATTAATTGATGTTCAAGGTTGGAAATTGACATGTTTAAATGGTTTGTTGGTTCATATGTATGATATATACCATATAAATGTTACTCTAAGTAATAGGAAGCAAATTGTTTAAGTTTCAAGGTGGCAAGACTGAAGTTGCGACATCGGGCTTGTGAAGTCACAACGATCCCTACTTAGTGAGTGACTTCGCAATGCGCATAAGTCAAAGAGTGACGTCGCGACATGAAAACCATAAAGTCACAACAAGCACTCAATAGTTTAGACCTTACAATTTGGTCCTTAAATGACCTTCGATTACCTTTAGAGTTCGTAAGCTTGTTTTAAGATTGGATCAGTATTTAAATCATATTTTGATCTTATCAATATGAATATAATTGTCCAATCGCATTGAAATGATTGTAGTTGCTTCGGCAACAAATGTGACATCTCGGTACCTTGACCCGACGATCTAGTCAAGTAAGGGGTGTTACAGCTACTTATCATCTGCATAACCAACAAAATCCTTTTATAATAAAAAGAGTCATTAATGCCTTTGTAACTAAAAAAATGGATTTTGATTACTATTATTAATTGTTAGCTTTATAACTCTTATTCTTGAGACACTATAAATAGGAGTCTATCACAACTGGTGATGGACTTTTGGCACTTTCACATTCTAACTTTCAAAGCTCTTTCAAATTCTCACAACTTGTTTTCTTAGCTTAGCCTTATCATCAGCCACATTTCCTTTTCTCCACCTTACCAACCACTACCTACCACTATGCTTGAGGTTCTGTGTTCGATTCTTTTCCCTTAGAATTTTTTTTTATTGTTTATCCCAATATCTGGTTTAGAACATCTAGCCTATCTTTAATTTATGTATGTTTATTGAAAAGAATGAGCTTGTTGGTTCAATGGTAAGGCCTTAGCTTACCTTTAAGTCCCAAGTTTGAATCTTATTGTCTGGAAAAATGAAAATTATTTTCTCTTATTTTCTTGTGGTTAGGGTATTGTTTAATATTTTTTAAATTTTTTATAATTATTACCCAAAACTCTCTCTATTTTTTTGTCCCACTTCCCCCTCTTTTTCCACTTTCTTTTGCACGTTGTTTCCTTTTGTTGCTGCAATTCTCCTTTGTTGAAATTTTCAGTGTTTCTTTTTCTAGGTATCTCTTCTTTTCATCTCTTTCTATTTGTTTCCATTAAATCGAAATAGCACTATGTTGTTCACTTCATTGTCTCCCTATCTTCTGTATCAAAAGACAACGACAGTCATCAACAGCCATCAACAATCATCACACTCTGTTGCACATAATTGGCAATCATTGTATCTTATCGCACGCAATCGACAACCATTGCAATTTGTCGCTCCTTATGCGCCACCAGCCTACAGCGGTAACAACCCTTCTCAGCAGCCCTTTGGCGATTGTGGCTGATTCCCTCAACATTCAGCAGCCTTATTTGCCACCCCTAGCCATTCTCTACATAGATCAAGTGTGAGTCCTAATCCTATGCAATCTGTAAGGGTATGATGATAATCGTATGCAATTGTGCCTTATTTGAAATCATTCAATTGTGATCGGTGTTTCTTTTCTGGTGGCTTATTAAGTTGGTGTTAGTCGATGGACTATGGTTATGCTTCGATTATGGTCAAATTTGGGCAGGTAAGTTGGTTGTTATGATTGAAGGGTGAGTACGCCTGATTAGAGTTAACCGATAACGTGTATGTTTTACTGTGTTACTAAATGAGATACTTACTTATGTTATTTGTGATGGCCGAATTGGCCAATAATCTATTTTTGATCTGTTAAACTATATGTGCAATTAATATGTTCTGATATGTTTTATCTGAATATGTCAATAGCATGTTTTTGATCTGTTAAACTATATGTGCAACTACTATGTTCTGATTTGTTTTATCTACATATGGGCACATCTGATTTGAGTAATCTCAATTATGTTATGCCATTTCAATGTGCATTGGGGTTTGTATGATTTGGAGGAAGTTCTAGCAACCTACGATCTACGATTCTGGCGGTTTAGCCGCAAATTCTGATTTGGCAATTAAACTACATTATCTATTTCTAACGGTATTTCCGTAATAAATCTTGCAGCTTGTCTGCATAATTTCTAGTGGCTAAAGACCACGATTTTGGTGTGTTTGGTTGGAAGGGTTTCTAATTACCCTAATTGGTGTGTTGGGTGGATGGAGATTGTATGTAGCGGATGGGGATAGGATTTGTTTCGCTGACACTTTACATTGCATCATTTGATCATACCCATGCTCATGTACTGGTTGAAAATTGTCATGCTTATTACGAACTTTGTTTTGATGGTATTGATTGATGATTTGCTATGTACCATTGTTGGCTTTGTATGGATGGCTTATCATTTTTCTAAGAATAGCTTTATGACTGAATTGTTACTTTTTTACTCACATTGAGCTTTTTAAAGCTCAACCCCCCTAATTTTCTCCTTTTAGATAATCCTCAAAGTTTGGATCAAACTATAAATTTCATAATTAGTTGGGACTGTAAAAAATTTTATACAAACTGTGGCATGGATTGGACTTCAGATTTTATTTTGATTAAGCATGCATGTGGAATGGTTAAATTGTATTGCCCCAAAATTTTAGTTTTTGAATTGTTAAAAATTGACAAAGTGAATTAATCTGGTTCAGTGGTTGAGTGTTGTCTTTGTATGTGTAAGGTTCTAGGTTTGAATCCTTTTCCTTTAAATTTTGTTAATTTTTGTCCAACCCCTGACTGTGGATATTAGAGTTATATATTATTTTCGCTCAACTGATGTTAGAATGAACCTACTGGTTCAATGTTAAGGCTTCAGCTGAACTTTTGGTCCTATGTTCAAATCCCTACGTGTGCTTGTGGGGAAGTGGGTAGTTTTTTTTTTAATTACTTTTGAGTATTATCCTAAAAATACTCCAAAAAAAATTTGTCGTTCTACTCTTTCACCTTTTCTCCCTCTTTATCAGTTTTTGTTTCTTTTTCACATTTTGGTTCTTTGTGGGTTCCTTGTCGTTTTCGTCTTTCGTTGCCTTCTTATTCTTGCATTTCATTCATTTCGCACCGTTAATCTTTTTTTATGTCTTACGTAAGTGGTTATTAATGGTTTCTTATAAGGGATTTGTGAAGGTGGAATTGGTTATTATTGTGGCATAAAGTTTTTTAATTTTGAAATCTTTGTTTTAGGTAAGGATCTTGAGACAAACGTTCCTTCAACGAACTAGTTTCTGTTGGAAGTTATTGTTCGCTTTATGTAAGTAATAGAATGTTGTGCTAGTGGTTGTTTGGTATTGTTAAGGATTGTCGGTTAGCGCTTGTGGCTGAATTAGTAGCATAGTTTTAGGGTTTCATTACTAAATTGGGCATTCTTAACATTGATTTTATGTACTAGAATTTCGACTGTGGTGTGGGCATCGAAAAACGTTCAAGTGTGTAACGAAAAACCCAAAAAATAGCAAACGGCGCGATGCTAAAAAACAGACTGTCGATGCCACACGGCCGTGTGCCAAGCCGTGTAGGCCACACAGGCTGGGTCAGTTAGGCCGTGTGGGCCACACAGGCTGGGCCAGTTGAGTCATATGGGCCCATTTTTTGAAAATTTTTCTTAGGGCCATAATTGATGTGCGAATCAAACTTAACCATTCTGTAGGGCCTGTGTTATATAAATATGACGTTAAAACATGAAATTTGATATTGTGCTATTGTAGGAGAAATGGAGAAAGCATGCGCGTCATTTGCTAGCATGCCAAAAATGTGAAATTCATATATGTTCTGTAATTTGATAATTTTGATAGCATGTTCTTATGTGAAAAGCATGCATGACATATGTGCATTTGTTATCTATTAGTATTTGCATGAGCATTGGGGTGGGAATATGAATTGATGAAGTGTTGGCAGTTTAATAATCTACTTTATCTTGTGGTTAAAACCACATATATCTGTCTGGTGGCTTGATCACATATATCTAAATCTGGCGGTTTACCGCATTATATTTGGCAGCTTGACTGCAATATTCTGAAAAGTGACATACGCTCACTTACAGGTGTGCGGGATTGGATGGGTATTTATTACCCTAATTGGTGTGTAGGGATGGATGGAGATGGTGTGTAACAAATAGGGGTAGGATCTATATTAGTTTCTGAATCTACATATACGTATTTGAATCTGCATCTGTAGTTGAATTTGATTTTGTATATGTATCTGATGTGTTTGTTGGGTTCAGTTATACACTAAGCTCATAGCTCACCCTTTTGTTTGTTTTCTCCCAAGTAATTAGTAAACTTAGGATCGGATAGCGTGTGGGATCTCGGAATTGGTTACTGGTTAAAAATGGTTAAACTAAGGACTTTTTTGTTAAATTTGGACTGTTCAAGACTTTTTGGACTGTAAATGGTTTTAGATTTTATTTCTCGTTTTTGAACTATTTTACCGTATTTAAAACTAAAGTATATTTCAAACTGCAACGTTATCGGGGTACAAATCAAACCACAATTTTCAAAGCTTATTAACTTAAAAGAAATTTCATTGCAAATCGAAATGATCACTTAAATGGTTTTCCGAAATAATAATATAAATGATTTTAACGATAATTTTTCCTTAAAATTGGAAAACAAATTATCAAAGTTAACATTATTTTACCTTACGTTTTCAAGTTAGATGTCTAGGTTTTTAAACAAGTTCGTGTAATTTCTCTAGATTCGGCCATAACGTCCAAGCTGGATGATTGGCAAACCAAAAATTTGATCATATAAGTTTGAAAGACGGTTTTAAATAACAAACTAAAGTCATCGTATTTTTTTTGTTGCAAAATCCATACTTTAATTTCTAAAAAATAAATTATAAGTCAAATATATTTCCAAAATTAATAAGAACTTTTGTTTAATTGGATTTTTTTAAACTCGACAACATTAATATTTTTTTTAAGTAAAGAAAAGTCCACTACAGTTTTCAAAAAAATAAGTAAAAACTTTTTAAAAAAATCAATTTCTGAAGGCCTGATCGTTTTTACTTAGGGTGGGTTTGGATAGGCGATTGGGTGCGGTGCGGTGCGCTTGGCTTACTTTTTCTCTCACGCTACAGTATCGCTACAGTATCTAATCTCACCGCCACTGCTATTTT
This sequence comes from Gossypium schwendimanii, assembly GCA_013677275.1. NCBI lineage: Eukaryota > Viridiplantae > Streptophyta > Magnoliopsida > Malvales > Malvaceae > Gossypium > Gossypium schwendimanii. Next base: position 13,094,791 of record CM025250.1, read on the forward strand.
TACACTAACCGCAGGTAAACGCACCACCCATCCAAACTCACCCGTAGTCATTTCGGTGGCCAATGTGACCTCCAGAATCTAGTCGTAACGTCTAGGCTGGGTTTGGGGTGTTACATTAATTCTCAACATTTATACATTATGTCAATTTAGTATTGATTCTAAAAAATTGAACCTTCAACGTTTACACATTGTGTAATAATTACACAATGTGTATTGAATTATGTTTTCGTGTAAAAAAAGGGATAAAATTTGGTAATATGTAAATATTGAAGGCTAAAATTTTAGAACTTAAGACTAAATTGAGACAATGTATAAACGTTGAGGGCTAAAATATAATTATGTCAATTTTAAAAGTTATCACATCATATTTCCGTTTGCTTTTTAACAATAGGCAACTAAAAAAAGAAAAAAAAACCGAATAACTTAATAACCATTTTATAATTTTTTTTTATAATTGAATGACTATTATTATAGTTCACCCCATTTTTTCAAAATTATAAAAAAATAAAAAAGTACTAAAAGTACACCATCAGATTTGATTAGAGAAATAATAGCCCAAACCCATTATGCATTTGAACTCTAAAAAGTTCCTAAATCTTTTTAATTTTTCACAATCATTTTTTAAAAACACGTATGAGCATTCGGGTAACTATTAGTGTAAAACATATCACATTCTAGTAACTATTAGTGTAAAATATAACGTTATTAGCCAAGTACCAATAAAAAACATCAAATTGGTTAACAATTTTTAAGTTCAAATACCAGTTAAATTTTAAATACATAAAAAAACCAAGAACAAGTTATGGTTAAAATATACATTAACCGCTCTTAAAATCTGGTTGACCAAGTGTGGACGTGCATTATTGGATAAGAAAAACACATCACTAATTTATAAAAACAGAATAAAAAAAATTCAGATATCAATGTGACAGCAAATTTCTTTAGATACTCGAGTAAAAACAAACATCTAATTCAAGTACAAAAGCTAGTTGATTATTTAAGCTTTGGGCGTCTTAAATTTAACTTGAACTTAAAAAAAGGGGAAAAAAATGGCTAGGCTCGAATATTCCCCAACTTCATTCTATTCCTTCCTATTGGGAATTGCTTGTCAGTAAAAAGAGAAGGTAAAGCCCAAATTTTAAATGAAAAAGGAGCAAAAATGAACCGTATAAATAGCTTACACCCCCAGAAATGGAGTTTTGAAACAACCATCAAGTAAGCTGCACCATTCTTCGAATTTTGCTGCCATTCAACATATTCCTATTCCTATTCCATGGTGAAGGTTTAGCTGATTAAATATCTGCAATTTTGACTCCCTTCCCTACCTTCACTCTAAACAGTTTATAAATGGGTTAGGTTTGAGTACACATTA
>CM025250.1:13100335-13113854 GCA_013677275.1 Gossypium schwendimanii
CGCACTTTGAATCACTCGATTTCGAGTTCTGAAGTTCAAATTATGACCGTTTTAATAAAAACTGCGAGAGCAAAATTTCAAGACGGGATTATTATGAAAATTATGAGTTTCAAACTTTTAATTCGAGTGTAAATCATATTGGATTCGATTTTTAAGCTTAATTTTTATTATATATGAGCTCAATAATGTATTTATTAGGTTTTATTATTTTATTATTTATTCCAAATTTTGGATTTTTTTAAAGTATTTTATATTTTAGTCAATAAAAAAGTTTAGTTTAAAACTACTCTTTTATTTAGATTAATTAAAATTTCACTATACTTGAAAATTTTATTTGGATGTACTTAGCTAACCTATAAGCCTTTTCATTGTTCATTAGATACACCATTGTTTTTGTTCATTAATAAAATTTCCAACTCTAGGAGTTAGTTTCTTTGTGCAAGATTGCATTCTTATGATTTTAAAAATCAATTTTCTTCTCGATCTTCTTCAAGGAGCCGTAGAAATTCATTCTTCATCCTTCAATTTGCCAAAGATTATTTCTTGGAAGGTTGATTAGAACTATTAATTGAGTTTGTTAGAATTTATATCTCAAAGATTTCAATTGAATATTTATCCATCATATCCATCAATTTATTCTATCCATCTTCCACTTCTTATTCTATCGTTTATTTATTATTTTAATGATTTATTATTTATTCTTAAATTTTTTATTTTAGTTATTTTCTTTGTTTTCTTGTTTTTCTAAATCTATTTGGTTTTTTTTTCAGGTCAGATCTAGATCTTTCTTTCTCACGTCGAACAATTTGAATACGATCTTCTTCCGCTTACTCCCTTATCAACAACTTTTCTAATTATTATCTTTGAATTAGTAAAGAAATCTCGAGGTTTTCTATAACCCTATGTCTTCTAAAGTTCCAACTTTTCTAACTCGTTGTACAAACCTATTTATTTAGGGTGGGTTTGGATAGGCAATTGGGTGCGGTGCGATGCGTTTGGCTTACTTTTTCTCTCACGCTACAGTATCGCTACAGTATCTAATCTCACCGCCACCGCTATTTTTACACTAACCGCAGGTAAACGCACCGCCCATCCAAACTCACCCTTAATTAGGGTTGTTTTCTTCTCTAAACCACATCAAGGGCAATGTGAGGAAACAAGTAGTTAGGAGAAATTTTAGGACAATAGTTATAATTTTAGGACTTTAATTCTCTGGTTTATTCTCTTATTTCTTCCTTGACTTCTTGTATTCATTGAATAATATTGTTAGAGGGAAACTAATCTTTGTATATATATAGGAACACTATTGCTGATTAAAACATCATAAATTTTACCTCAAATGATAGTTACTAGCATATAAACCTAGGGGATACCATGGAACCCACAGATTGATTGCATTTTGCATTGACGAAATCTATCCATTGACCACTGAAAAGTGTCAAACAAAACTATCAAACTTCTACAGAGTTTTTTTACGGCAAAACTTCATAAAAGAATCTGATAAATTCTAACATATGGAGGGAGAACAAATTATTCCAATCTCTCTACACATTTTTCTTTCTTCTAGTATCTCTCCCTTCTCAAAATCTGAAAAAATAAATAATTCCATGTCTATTTATACAGGTCTAACAACTGCAATAGAAATCTATTTGGATAGTAAACTTTCTTGGTGAATAACCAAAAGCTGCAACTCTTAATTTATAATTAAGAGACAAAACTCTTATTAAAGACATCACCTTTTATTTAGGAAAGGTTATTTTGAAAATGTTTCGACAAATTCATGCACTCTTTAGTTGTCAATTGCTTGCAATTAAGGAATGCATGTTTTTGGCACATGCATAGGCATGTGACAAAGGTCTTAATCAACCTTTGAAGATTTAAAGAGCAGAATCCAGGTATAAGGGACTGAAAATGACTATAAAGATAAAACCAAGGAAGTGTCAGCTAAACTAATGAAAAAATTCAAAGAAATAATCGGTCAGCCCAAATAACAGGTTCAGCGAACAAGCAATAGAAAATAGTTTGAAGCAACAATGTTTAAAAATATAGACCAAGTCAAAACATGAGCATCTAGAGCGTCCTTTTAATCTGCCCATTAACAAATGGAACTATAGCTACTATGGAATATCAATAGCATGTCAAATCTAGGTTTAAGATATTGCATATGGTACTGTGCAACTATATGAACATGAGCTTATTGGACTTGGATGCATTAAATCACAATATTTAATCAAAGACCAAAAGTTAAAGGCAGTAATAAAAATATACTCACGTCTGCCAACACCTTCTAATAATTTCTGCAATAGTAGGATCCATGTCATCAGGAATGTCAAGTCGACGATGCTGAAATCCTACTGCACCAACAACTTGCATTGGATTCATCCCTCCCCATGGTTGTCGTAATGTAGAGAGCTCCCATAAGATAACTCCGAAGCTATATACATCAGACCTGCATGTTGACCATATTTTATATGACCGCTAAATGATTCTAGGATGTTGATGAAAACAAAAATGTAAAATAATAGAGTGGGAAAAGAAAAAGCCTACTTCTCATTTGAAGGTTCATTTCGTAGTACTTCTGGAGCCATCCACTCAGCCTGGGTTAAATTCAAAGGTTATGGTACAATTAAAAGTTGACATTGGCAAACAATGAAAAAACACGGGTGATGTGAAGAGCATTATTGATGACATTAAAATCATTCTTTGTTCCAAATATCAAACAAGCAGACCCATTCTAATATAAAGAATAAAACAAGAAGAAACTAAGCTACCAATAATATAACAGTTGCAACTTGCACCAGGATAACTTTCAGGATTACCCATAAATGGAACTTCTCCCCCCTCATGTACAAGTCTATTGTACTCTTATAACACTTGGCAAAAAAATTTTATGCCATGGCATAAAAACATTCTATCAATAATTCCACTATTTCAAAAGGCATGTGGTTCTTCTAATTGTTTAATATTATTCAATTTGTTATCCTTTCATTTTACATCTAGTTATATTTAAGTAGCTCTATAGCTCGTTTATTGCAACATTATGAGATAAGAAAATAGCTAGGTGAGGATCTCAAACTGTGACATATGCAGAATTCCTTCACCCCCTAATTATTTATTTTTTTCTAAATGTTATTCGGTCAACAGAAATTTTGAAGGAAAAATAGAATAGGGACAATAAGAAATGAGATTCCAAATTCTTCAAATAGTTTGTATTTAAGGATCTATTGGTTCAATCCCACCCACGCACCCACCCCTAGCCTTGCCACTCTCTCAAATTGATTTCCTTTGACATTGGTTCAAAATGATCAGCTATATATAACAGAAAATAAATGAATACATATAAAGTATCCATACAAAAGAAAGGAGCAAACAGGTTGTTTAGCATTACCGTCCCTGCAGTTGACCTCGATGATAGATATGTGCTGTGCTTTATCCGTGATAAACCGAAATCACAAACCTAAATCAAATTTCATGCCTGGTTCAGTTAATCATAAAAGAAGTTTCTAATGGGATCAGCAACAGCAAAGAAGAGAAGAAGACAACCTTTACAACCCAATTTTTATCAACTAAAAGATTTGGGGTCTTCAAATCACGGTGTACTATCATCGGAGTGCAATTGTGCAGGTAATTCATTCCCCGAGCCTGAAAGTTCAAGTATCCAAAAGAGAAAGATACCCAGAAAAGCCATCAAATGAACTTTAAGCAAACCAGATAAATAAAATATAAGACAAAAGTAACATAATCATTCTGTGTGTGCATGTATGTGTCTCTATACATATAAGCACGGTTGTTTGTAAAACATTAAACTTCATATTAATCAGATATATTTTGAAAATATGATGACCTTACATATTAAATAACTTTAAATTATATGCATTTTATTAGTTTCAGTTATTTGTGTATATGCAATTCAATGTGCAACAAATAATTATTATTCAAAAATAGATAAAAAGAAGAATGCAATTATATGTTTAATATATAAGTATCATTTAAAAATAAAATGGAAAAACAAAATTCGCCACATTGCATATGACATAAGATATTAATAATAATAAAATAACAGAACCATACAGCATCAAGTGCCATTCTCAAACGCCTCCGCTCATCTAATTGATTGTTTGGCCGGTGGAGTAACCTATACAAACTACCTCTGCAAATAAGCAAGATGCAAAAATGCTTAGACAGAATATATCTATCAAAGAGAATAAATGAATTGCTAAGCCTCAGCAACTAAGAAATAAGAAAGAAAAATAAAAGATTCAAAAACCAAAAGAACAAGAACAAAAGAAACCAACAATTCCAAGATGAGCAAGTTCAGAATCAAGAATCATGCCTCGAACAGCAGTTTATTCATTAGGGTAAAATTCAGCTTATGGTAATTTCAGCTTTTAGCCCTCTTCTTCTTTTTCTCACAATTCAATTGCTAACAAAATACTGGCACATGACTCAATGATGAGGATTTATGGAATAGCTTTACTTGCAAGTTAAAGCATCTTTTCCCTTAAGCTACTCAGAGAATAACTAGTTCTCATAATCTATGTTAGAAAGTCACCACAAGAAGTTATTCAAAAGTACCATGTTGTAGTATACAATGAAAAGTAAAATCAGACCGTTTTCTCAAAATGGAAATAAAATTCCTATAAAATTATGATAAGAAATAGTGACAACATACCTATGAAGAAATTCTGTTACAATTGAAAGGTTTGGAGGACGAGTTACAGCTCCCATGAAAAGAACAACATTGGGATGTCTTAACTTTTTCATGATTAGGACCTGCAAAGTTGGTTAAAAGTGGAAAACAAAGGCTTTAGTTCCTCAAGAAAACAGGCAATAACTTTTGGGGTTTCCTTGGGTTCAACCAGTCTGGTAAGTGGTATGGACCTTGAACTTTGAAAATCAGAACCATTCATTAAGCCTACTTTTTGTACAGTTTTCCTAAATGAAATGGAATGGTAATCAAGAATCAGTAAAATAAATTTCTTCTATTATACATGATAAAATTTTATTTTATCGGGCTAAGCTGCTGGAGTTTTTACATGCTTTAGCAGGCTTAAAATTTCTTTTCTTGCACCCAGCATAATATTTCTAAAAGTGGTGCGCTGAGATATCAGAACATGAAGTGAGATAATGAGCTGGCAAGGATTCTCAGCCCCTGGACAACTCTAGCCATAATGGCCACCAGAGAAGTATAGATAGACATAAAGTGGGGCAATATTGACTCAATTTAGGTATCAAAGATGGTCGGAAGTTGCATGGTAATCAGTAACTGAAGGTTAACATTAAAAACAAGCCAAATTAGGCTTTGGCATAGGGTAAGTAGATGTAAACAATAGCAACAGGATAGATAGGAAAGGCCAATACCTCGCTTTTAAATTCTTCAAGTAATTCCCCAGAGATGTCTTGATCCAGGAACTTCTTCACAGCAACTTCCTACGAAATCGAAGAGTGAGAAAATTGTTAATATTCTCCTTCAAAACAGGGCAACATAAGATAGAAAATTTTACCCAGTGCAAGGGTAAGGCAACAAATGATTTCATTCAAAAGGTGGGAAAGAAACCACTTATGCTAAAACATTGATTGACAATCAAATTGACATCGTGTATAAACAAGCTAACCTTTGTGAATGAAAGAAATCATAGTTAACAAATATGGAATGCATTATCTGGCAATGCCAGTTAAAGAAGATAGAAAAGAAACATGAAATATCATAGTTGCGGTAGCCTATCCAAAATTTATTTAGATATATAAATGAAACAGAACCGGGAGTCAAAATTTGTTTGGGAACTGGTAATTTTCAGTAGTGCAATATCCGATCTAAAACCAACTTGTAATCAGTAAAGAAGCTAAACAAGAAAATAAGATCAGAGGAAAATTATAAAAAGATGAGGGCTAACAACAATTAACACTCCATGTGGAAGCCCAACACTCCCTAGCATGTGGATGATAAATAAGAACAAACAACTCGGCCTTAATATTTTGAAGCTATCAACCAAAAACCAATTAGCAACATGCAGAAAGGCCAACCTCAATACAAGCCCCATAATGAACTCTAAACTTGCAACCGAGAGATATCACACATTTCACTTCACATGTGTTAAATAGACTGAACATGCAATGCTTAATTGGACCAAACTCAATTTAATTTTCTTTGTCTGAGTTCTGTTACCACTCTCCAAATAAGGCAGGGGATAGATCAAAGCAAATTTACTCTACTTAGAATTGTTACCGTGAAATATAATGACATTCCAACTAGGTATCTATCAACTTGACAATGCTGAACTTTGAACAAAACGAGGACCACAAACAGGCCCAAAAAAGTGTTCACACAAGCATAAAACCATCAAGAGGTTCTGTTTCAGCTGAATCTTTAAAATGATATTATATGGTGGCCATCATATCCCCAATCTTGGTCCTGAAGAAAATTTGATTGCATTACTTAATCTCCAAGTCAAAAGTTAAAATGGGTTTGAAATTGTAAGATCCATATATCTTAAGATATACATTACTCTTTTACCAACTAACACAAAGCTCATTTAAGAAAGAGAATACATGAAACTTTGAGGAAGTAAATTTCGCAAATCAGTGTTTCCCATATTTATTTCTACTAATAATAAGTAAAAATCACAACAATTAGCCAAAGGATCTTGTGAAGCCTGACAGATTGGTTACCGAACACATGATACAAGGAAAAAGACTTAAGATTCAACTTCTATATGCTCTTCAAATAATATCTTGCACTATACTCATTTTTTATGCAAGTTTTTCTTAAAATCCCATTGTCTTCAGGCCAATCTTTTCAATGAAGTCTCCTGTATTCTTTTAAGCCACATTAGCAGCTTATATTTTGTAGCTGATAGCCTTACACCCAAAAAGATTATTGCAAATCATCCAAGTTGACTTACCAGCCAATAAGCATGATAGAAAATCATCCATTCTATATGATAGTAGAAAATTCTTAATGCTTCTCAATGACAGCAAAAATTAAAATATTTAGACCCAGAGAGGATATTAGACATAAAAACTAAGCAGGAGAAAACTCACAGTCCCATGCCAGTCTCCACGATAAACCTCACCATATGATCCTGCAACAGAAAAGATGCACCAAAATAAAGATAATAGATCACATTAACTGAAAACAACTGCAATCAAAATATCTACCCAAGAAAAAGCATGGATATATAGGAATTGAATTGGTCAATACCAAGTCCAATACGCTCGCCCAAGGTGATATCCTCCCATGGAATCTCACAATCTGCAATATCTTCAAGTGCAACATCTGACTTTGAACTATCATTACCAGCTGATTTATCAGATATTCTCTCACCTTCAGAATTGACCCCCAAAGCATCATGCTCCCTTTCACCACTACCTCGTGGCTCACTGCCAGCTGAGTCAGCAACTACATCATTAAGCTCATTTTGCTTAGACACCGCAGCACTAGTTGCCACCATAGCAGCAGCAGCGGTAGCAGCAGCTGCTACAGGAAGTTCAACATTTGAATCAGTGCAAGACTTTGATGCAGCAACTACCATTGAAGATGCAACAACAGCAGCCGCTGCTGCCGCTGCTGCAGCAACTGGAACATTTCTGGAATATTGAATGGGAACTGCATCAACTTGTGATGACACGGGAGGTCCAACGGCTTCCCTGGTATCCACTGGATAAGTGATCCTTAGGCCTTCCCCATGTATAAGATGCTCAGGTTGGTTATGAGGAGAGCTTGCTTTAGCATATACTTTGCGATGGGGTAGAGGAGGCAAGCAATGAGAAGGTCCAAAATCATCTTGATTCTTAGATTCACGAAGCCCAGTGCTCTGTCTGTTTTCATCCTTAGTCTCAGCTGACAGCCTGACTTCAACAGTCGATCTATCTAACTGCTCGGAATAAATCTCAGTAAATAAGTTAGGAGGAGCAACAACACCACTCTCAAGCAATACATCATGAAGCTTTTGAGCTAATTGTGGATTCTCCTTGGCAGCGTCAATCATATACTGTGAGACATCTTTCACCTTCATCCTACGCACGGCAGGAGAGCTAATACCTTCTGTCCAGGAAGGAGATCTCGCATGTGCATAAGGATAACTAGGTCTGTTTGGAAGTTCTCGAACAAGCACCTTCTCCATGTTGTAAGGGACTTTCAGGTCTTCTATGGGTTCCTTGGATTGCTCCAGTTTTGTAGTTGCCCCAGATAAATCTACAAAAGCATTAAAATCACCTCTTTCATCAGATTGGTTTCCTCCAGCAGCAAAATTTTTTAACCTGGATCTCCTCTCCATTGTCCCAAATTCAGAATTATCTTCAATAGAACTCTCAACCCCACTACTAGAAGAGGCCATATGAGATGAATCAATGTCTCTAGACAAAGGACTGGAAAAGAAAGAATCATCATATTCCACATGAGATCCAGCTACATCAGAAGGAATAAGTGTGCCAGGATCAGCCATTAGGTCAACAATGTATTCCCTGAAAAACATATGAACCCCTTTGATAAATAGTTGAGTTTTTGCAACCTATTTCAACAATTTTCAAACCTAGAAGCACTTCTAGCCTACAGAAAATCTAGTCAACCAACTTTTGAATAAAAATGCAAGAACCACAATGCAAATCCAGAAATAGACATACATATATATATAAAAAATATAGACGTCTGTATAGAAGGTAGTACAGAACATAATCAAACAAAAGAAATACATTGAATCAAATGAAATCATCTACAGTTGCCTACATAAGAAATGGTAAAATATGTTCTACTGCCGAACAAAAAGAACCTAAACAATTCATATGACTTACTTGTAAGGTAAAAAAAATAAAAATATACATCATAATAGAAATCACCTTCCATCATCAATCTTTACAAAATTTATTGCTACGTCGTCAGAACCTGTGTATCGCTGACCCTTCACCAACCGGCAAGGAATGCCAGCACTGTCAGCCAAAACCTAGGCAACCACAAAGAAACAACCATTACTTACAGAGAAGTTTTCAGAGATCATCACAATTACGCCATAAACCAAACTACTTAAAAAGGTGTCCTTCCTAAAGGCAAGTATGCAAGAGGTGGGTGCTCATTGTACATGACCTAAAACAAATAAGCAACATGAATGGGACAAGTTTTGTGGGTGGGAAAAAAGCAACAATGAAGAGCATCAAACTAACCAAAAATATCTAGAGCGCATGCTGGAGAATGATATGCTTAGAGGGCCATTTTGAAATCATTAACTGCTTCCACTTCTCCTCACAATCATAGTTATTTGTACTGGAAATATCTAATAAACTATCGACATCACTGAACTAATTGTCAATTCCAACGACATGGCATTGGTTGTATGGAATTATTTTTTTAATTGTTCTTGTAAATCTTGAGAAATCCAGTTGGCACTTGGCAGGCTAACACCTGAATAGAAAGAAAAGAAAAATAAACAAACGGGGCAAATACCTTGAATAACAATGCACGATGACGAGCCAACCCAATTGTTAAAGAGCCAAGAGGCAAAACCATGCTGCCCAGTGTAGCTTTTAAACTGTAACTAATACTTCTCCAGGCTCGTGACATATTGTCTGGATCCGCAACAGGTCCACCCATATAATCAGAAACTAGAACTGCAAGTTTTTGCACCAGATTGCTGCTTACAAAAGCCAAAGGTTCTGATCTTAACTTTGCAGTCATCGCTAGTGCTTTTCGTTCAAGTTTCAACAAATTTGCATCAAAAGCCCTATTGACCAAAACTGCTTCCTGAGAGACATTGTCCGACACCAACTTCCCTTGCAGAACAAGAAGTGAAGGCATTCTTTCTGAAGTGGATTCAGTTAGAATTCCATACAGGTCATAAAAGCCATCCAGGATCTTGTCATCATAATCAAGGGAATTATAATTCTGTGAAGCACGGACAAATCTACGATATGAGCTGGGTTAGCAAGGAATAAACATATAGCAAATAAACCCCAGAAAGCTAACTCGGAAGTGGGAAGGAATCTAGCAATCAAAAGTAGATATTCAGAAAATCCAAAATGATACATTAGCAAATATAGCCATAACTTCTTTTTTCTTAAACATGGAGAATCTAATAATCCAATGTTCAAATAGTTTTTTTTTTAACACTCAATAAAATTCTAACGATTCAGAAAAGCAAATTAAACCACTTCTGACTTTTGGAGTTATAGATGACCTTTGTATATAAGTTAAAACCATAATTACCGAGAATCACTTAAAATATTTAGCGCCATGAATATCTTATTTATATGACATCAAAAATCAAATTTTTGGAGTACACCACAAGTTCACTAAAATATGACCTGGAATAATCTAACAACAGTTGATAAAATCTTCCTTGATTTAAAAGATTAATCCAAATCTAATTGAATTTGAATCCTAAAAAAAAAATTAAAAAAAAAAATCAACAGCTTGAACCCAACCCCCAAAAATATCAAATTCAAAATTCCAAACCCAAGATTACCTAAATCTAAAGCAACTCGAAAACAAAAAACTGAGATTTGATTCAACCCTCTAATTGCTCGACTTGCACATTTAATTTCTTGGAAGAATAACAAAATAAGCAAAGTTCATGAGTTCAGTGTAAACCATAAACCAGACTATTACAGTGAAAGTCTCAAAACATATGCTTTTCTCAATGGATTGAAAGGATCCATGAGCTTACAAATATAATTTAGTATGTCCATTCAACTAAGAAGCAGCAATGAAAAATTTACAAAAGAGCTTTATCTAAAAGACCAATTTCAGTTTCTGACTATGTTAACTGAAGATAAGATATAAATGGATTATGGACTTTACACTTAAAAGAACAGAATGTCAGACGATGATTTAAATAAACCTCGAGGCTAGATCTAAAGGGGATAAATTCAAATCCAATAAGATTAACCAACAGACAAGAAATAAACAACTAGCCAAAATGAAAAACCCTCATACTAATTCCTCAAAAAAAGCCATCAAAATCGAAGATTATGAAACTAGATGTCCCTAGACTTTTGCCAGCATATACCTAGTTTCAATGTAAGCCTTCTACCAACATTTTACCAACCCTAGCAAAAGGTTGTCATCAGTGACTAAAGCAACAATACTGCCTTTCTATTGGGAAGATGATAAATGTAAAGCAGCACTAATAGGGAATTTGGAAACTTTGCTTAAGCTTTGATGATGCTATTTATAATCATATTTCTTAGTGGAATGAAAAAATGAAAAGGATCACGACTCACAATCACCACAAGCGCAAGGCAGACCCCTCCTCAGAACATTATTGGATTTGGTTTTGAAAGTAATTCTCCCCTTAAAGCATAAATTACCATCATGCCAGAAATTCATATGCCAAACTTTTCCAATTTACGACATAAAGTTTACATGCAGTTCATGATGAAACAGAAAAGAAATATAAATAAATTAAGGAGAAAAGATAATATACATTTCATGCAATGCAAAACAGTTGGCTAAAGCTAAACCTATAGTATATACTTGGATAAATTGCTTAAACTCAACCAAGATAATTAGATTAAAGTGGGGAATGAAGAGGGAAACATACCCAATATCTATATGCAATAACTTCAGCTGGGGTATTCTCTGGAGCACAAGAGCCTAAACTAATTTGCTTAACAGCTTCAATCTGAGTTGCCTCAGGATCCTCTCTGGCACTCAACTCCAAAGCCAATTGTATCTGATATTCCTCTTCTACATCAGGATCCCTTGAGTTACTAGACCCTGAATCACGCCTTACTGCATCCAAAGCAGCCTCTAAAGCACTAGTAGTAGCTAAATCAGCAGGTTCCATAGTTTCCTCCCTCTTCACATTTGAAGAAGATGGTGGACTGGGACTTTTTCTATTAGCAACTGAATTTAACCAATTGGAAAGAACAGATAATGGTTTATTGTTGTCAGGACTATGATGAGGCCTTGACTGTAAAGGCCTATCACTAGATGATGATACATCACTGGACTTGTTACTCTTCGATGAAGTTGACCCTTGTACTTCTTCCGATTGATTAGACATCATATGCAGTTTCTTGAGGAAGTTCTTCATATTATTTTCACTAAGATATAGCAGCCAATGCTAAAGAAATAAAAATCTGGCCATAAACATCTCCATTGTCTTGGACCAAGCATGAAATCTAAAGTTTAAACTAATCCAAAAACAAATTTAAGAACCCCCTTTTTCTTAAAAACCCAATTACCTTCTACCTCTCGAGATTTCCCAAAAAATCAACCCATCAAATCCAAAATCCAAAACCACCATAATCACAAAACAACCAAGCAAAGTTAGTCAAATATCAGAAAGACCCAGATACTTCAGTTCAAAGAAAACACCCCCACTTTCCTCATACAAAGAAATCCACCAAAAAAAAAAAAGAAAAAGAGTTTAACAGCATACAAAGAAGCAAACAGTTTCTTTCAACTTCAACAACTAAATAAAAAACAACAAAAAAATTCCAATACCCAGATTAAGAAAAAGAATGGATCTTCCTTTTTCGGATATAGATAGTAGAGAAGAAAGCATAGAAAAGGGGAGTAGTTTGGAAAATATATATATTTAAAAACAAGTGAAGGTAAACACTAAACAGAGGGTTGAGAGAGAGAGAGAGAGAGAAGGAGCAAAGGACTAACAAGTGGGATTGTAGGACCTCTCGGAAAACAACAACAAACTCTGACCCACTTGATTTATAGAGGCAACGGCCAACAAGGATTTTCGATGTCCCAAATGAAAAGGGAAAAAAAGTTTTGCAGTTTTTGGTGGCAAAAATACTTTCTTTTTATTTCTTTCTCTCTCTCTCTCTCTCTCTCTCTATTCTTGTCGTCCCCAAACTCTGCTTACAGCTTGGAAGGTGGTGGCATGATGAGTTGGAAATTTGAGGTTAATGGAATCATATTTAAACATGGAACTTCATTTCAATGACTTGCTGATGCTTTTTTTCTTTTCTTTGTGGTGATTAATTATTTGTTACTTTAATTTTGTAAAAAAATTATTTTAGTTTTCATTCAATATTTTATTTTTTTAATCTTTTAAACTTACCTTGATTATCCAATAATTCTAAAATAAATGAAAAAGTTATTAACTTTTAACACATCAGCAATTAATTAAATTTAAAATTTTTAAATTATTCTTTTTGTAATTTTTTATTTTTTATTTTTAAAATTTAAAAAAATTCATAAATTATTAACGTGACATCCAAGTGATAATTCATGTGTATATAGTCAACAAAGTTAACAAACATTATTCTTTTTATCTATTTTGAGTGATTTAACAAACAAAGCAAATTTAATGGATTAAAAATGATAAAAAAAATTAAATAAAGGGCTAAAATAATTTTTTTTATAAAATTAGAGGATTAAAAAAGTTATTATACTTTTTCTTTTTAGCTTTTAATTTTATTGTTTGGTTTTGGGTTTCTTCTGCCTATTTTTAATGTGATTTTCGTTTTGTCAGCTTCTATTCGATACCAAGTTTGAAGACAAAAAGTTGTTCTAACTGCTATTCCCATGAAATTTACTGCAATGGAAAGTAAAAAAAAATGTTTT
>CM025250.1:13147782-13160244 GCA_013677275.1 Gossypium schwendimanii
TAGATCCGGATAGACCTAGTACGGAATTGGATCGAGGAAAATAAAAAGTATCGGATTAGTAGATTCTCGCGTACGAACAAGTGTTAAGGTAAGTTCGTGTAACTAAATTGTGTATATTTATATGTTTGAATTAAATGTTGTATATGTGAATGTACGAACAAGCTTCTCAATATGGCTTGTTTGAACTTCTTGATATCTGGCTATCCAAAGCTCCCCGATTAATGACTCTTCAGAGCTACCTGTTATAGGCTTGCACGAGCTTCCTGAATATTGCTCTTATGAGTTTCCTGTTCTAGCCCAGATAAGCTTCCCGTTTATGTGCTTTATAAGCACTCCTGAGTATGAGTTGACGAATTTACCGTATAGTACACTTTGTGTGTACTGCCCATGTACCCATCGAGATTTCAAATGATTCAACGGGTATCTATCCAACAAAGGATGATATGAATTCAAGATGAAATACCATGAGAATACTTGATATGCAAAATATGGTATGTACATGTTTCTTGGAGACTTGAAATGATAAACATATGTATGTGGAAATGGTATATTGATGAGCTCATCTATTCCTTGGTATTTATATGAATTTGCAAAACTAACATACTTGATGAAGATTTATGTGTGGTTAGGCTATTGATTTTTTTAATTTGGACGTACTATGAGTGTTTATTTTAAATGAACATGATTGGTAAGTTAATTTCCTGTTATACGAACTTACTAAGCATTATATGCTTACTCTGTTTATTTTCTTCTGTTTTATAGTGCTTGGAAGCTTGTAAAGGTTGGAAATCAGTCAGAGCATCATCACACTATCCTTCAACTCGTTTTGGTATAAATAGAAAACTTATTTTGGTATAATGGCATGTATACGGTTGGTTGTAACTAACCATTGGAATGACTAGTGATCGCATGTTTGATGTATGCGTAGGAGCTTATATCATGTTTAATATATATGTGCTTGGTATGATAGATTAAATTTTGATAAACTTATATGATTATACAAATAGGTAAGTTTGAATACTTAAATACATGTGATGCCATATAATGCATAAGATTGGTTTTGGCTTGGTTTTAATGTCTTGAATTAGTTGTTGAATGTATTCAAATTTTGTTGTAGGTTAAAGGCAAATTTGGGTGAGAAAAGTGGCCTTGAAAATGGTCTATTTTCGTCCACACGGGCATACACACGTTTGTGTGTCTCAACCGTGTGTGACACACTGCCATATGCACAGACGTGTGGGTTGGTCGTGTGTCCCCTGCATCCTTAAATTTGAGAAACAGAATGCCCAGGTATTTTCACATGGGCAAAGACACGGGTATTTAAGGGACAATATGATTTATTTTGGATATGAATAGTTGATGACATGAATTATCTATATATATTCTATAAACTCCTGTAATACTCTGTAACCCTGTTTTGGTGACAGATATGGGTTAGGGGCGTTACATTTATTGGTATTAGAGCTACGATTTAGCTGATTCTTGGACTAACGTAGCAAGTACGATTTTAGCTATACATGCCATTATATAATTTATGATAGTGTGATATCTCCTAACAATTTTAAACATGTTTTTCATATAGTAATATCGTCCAACTGAGCTGAATCCGAGAAATCTGAGAGCAATGCTCAAGCTTCAATTTAAAGAGCAGCATCTAGTAGTAGAAGGCTCGTATTTGAGGGCAGAGGGGAGGAGGAAAAAGATGCCTTCTTTCAAATGATGAATGAATGGTTCACTAAATACTTGAGAACAAATCCTGTTGTATAACAACCTCCTCTTCCTGCTCCTTAACCGGTGCCTGAAATGCCACAAAGTATAGAGCCTGTTAGATTTGGTAAGCCTCTGGTAGATAAAATTTGTAAATATAGGGTAGAAGAATTTAGGGCTACTGCTGAAGATGATCCAGAAAAGGGCTAAATTTTGGTTAGAAAATACTATCAGGGTTCTGGATGAATTATCTTGCACACCTGCTGAATCTTTGAAATGTGCAGTATCTTTGTGAAAAGACTCAGGCTATCAGTTGTGGAATACCTTGATATCTGCTGTACCGAGGGAAAATTTCACATGTGAATTTTTCCAAATAGAATTCAAAAAGAAGTATATTAGCCAGAGATTCCTGGATTAGATAAAGAAGGAATTTGTAGAGCTTAAACAGGGGAATATGTCAGTATCTGAGTATGAACGAGAATTTTTCTGATTAAGCAAATATGCTAGAGTATGTATCCCGACCGAAGCTGCCACATGTAAACGTTTTGAAGAGGGATTAAATGAAGACATCAAGTTATTAGTTGGGATTTTGGAATTAAGAGAATTTTTTGTACTGGCTAACCTAGCATATAAAGCTGAAGAACTAAATAAAGAAAAGAGGTAGGCAGAGATGGAAGCCCAAACTTCAAGTAAAAGACTTATGGGAAAGTCACAATAATCAGCTTCAACGAAATTAAAGAAATATCATGATCGTTCTGTTACATCTACGGGGTATTCTAGTAATGACCGAAGTATTCAACGCTCAAATCCAAGATCTCCGTCCCCATCCATAACAAGTGTAGGAAGTGTTGGAAGTCCTAGACCAAGATGCAAACATTGTAAAAAATTACATTTTGGTGAATGCCGTATGAGAAGCAGAGCTTGCTTTAGGTGTGGTTCTCTTGACCACTATTTCAGAGATTGCCCGGAAAGACCTGAAAAATATATTGTTCAGACTTCAAAGTCAAGTAACCCCGCCTCTAGAGGTAGACTACCTCGTTACCCCGACAATGTCAGTGGTAGCCAAGGTGCGATGAAAGATTCAACTGTCAAATCTGAAGCATGAGCACCGTTAAGGACATATGCTATTCGTGTAAGAGAGGATGCCTCTGCACCAAACGTCATTACTGGTACATTTTCTCTTCTTGATACTGATATTACTGCTTTGATTGATCCTAGTTCAACACATTCATAAATACGCACGAATTTAGTGTCTGTTAAAAATTTATCTATTGATTCAACTGAATAAGTGGTTAAAGTCTCAAACCCTATGGGCTAGTTTGTAATGGTGGATAAAGTTTGTAAAAATTGTCTATTAATGGTACGGGGTATTTTTTCTCAACTGATTTAATATTGTTGCCATTTGATGAATTTGATGTAATTCTGGGTATGGACTGGTTAACTCAGCATGATTCAGTGGTAAATTGTAAACAGAAGTACATTGTGTTAAAATGTCAGAATGGTGAAATGCTTCGTGTTGAATTTGATAAATTGGACTGGTTGTCAAATGTAATCTCAACTATATCAGCAGAGAAATATATCAGAAAAGGGTATGATGCCTATCTTGCATATGAGTTGGACACTAAAGTATCTGAATAAAAAATTAAGCCAGTGCCGGTTAGTGAATTTCTTGATATGTTTTTGGAAGAATTACTCGAATTACCGCCAGTCAGAGAAGTGGAATTTTCTATAGACCTTATTCCTAGGACAACACCGATATCTATAACACCTTACAAAATGGCTCTTACTGAATTAAAGTAGTTGAAAGTGCAGTTGCAAGAATTGACTGATAGAGGTTTTGCTCGACCCAGCTCATCATCTTAGGGTGCATCGGTTTTATTTGTTAAAAAGAAAGATGGATCGTTGAGGTTATCTATTGATTCCAGACAGCTCAACAAAGTCACAATAAAGAATAAGTATCCACTGCCTCGTATTGATGACTTGTTTGATCAGTTGAAAGGTCCACTGTATTCTCGAAGATTGATCTTCATTCTGGTTACTATCAGTTACGGGTGAAAGAGTCAGATGTGCCAAAGAGAGCCTTTAGAACCAGGTATGGGCATTATAAGTTTCTTTTAATGCCATTTGGCTTAACAAATGCACCTGCAGTATTTATGGATCCGATGAACAGATATTTTAGACTGTATCTAGACAGATTTCTGGTGGTATTTATTGATGATATCCTAGTATATTCTCGAGAGGAAAATGAACATGCTGATCATTTGAGAATTGTTTTGCAAACATTGCATGAGAAACAACTGTATGTCAAATTTAGTAAATATGAATTTTGGCTTCGGGAAATTGGTTTTCTTGGACATATAGTATCTGTTGAAGGCATCAAAGTTGACCCGAATACAATTCTAGCAATTGTTAACTGGAAACCACCAAAAAATGTGTCTGAAGTTAGAAGTTTTCTTGGATTAACTGGATATTATCGGAAGTTTGTAAAAGTTCTCGATGATAGCTTCTCCGATGACACGATTGTTGCAAAAAGATGTGAAATTTGAATGGACTGATAAATGCCAGCAGAGTTTTGACAGGTTGAAAGCTTTGTTGACTGAAGCACTAGTTCAGCCTGAATCGGGTAAGGAATTTGTAATTTACAGCGATGCGTCATTAAATGGTTTAGGCCATGTCTTGATGCAATAGGGGAAAGTAATCGCCTATGCTTCTACACAACTAAAACCACATGAAAAGAACTACTCGATATATGGTCTAGAACTGGTAGCCATTGTTTTTGCACTGAAAATTTGGCGACATTACTTGTTTGGTAAAAAGTGTCATATATTCACTGATCACAAGAGTTTGAAGTATCTTATGTTGCAAAAAGGCTTGAACTTGAGACAGGGTAGGTGGCTTGAGTTATTAAAACATTATAATTTGGTTATTGATTATCATCCGGGAAAAGATAATATGGCTTCTGATGCTCTGAGTAGAAAATCTTTATTTGCTTTACGAGCAATGAATACTCTGTTGTCTTTATCTAATGATGGTTCAATCATAGCTGAGCTAAAAGCTAAACCGATATTCCTGTAACGAATCTGCAAAGCTCAAAAGAGTGATGATGAATTACAAGCTAAAAGGGTACAATGTGAATCAATTTTTGATTCAAAATTTCAGATTGAATCTGATGGTTGTCTGTTATTTAGAGGCAGAATATGTGTACCAAGGAATTCAGAACTTAGACAGAAGATCTTAAATGAAGCTCGTGATGGTACTATGTCTGTTCATCCAGGGAATAACAAAATGTACAATGATTTGAAAAAGATGTACAATGTATTAGCTCTTCTGAGCTTCCCGTATGATGGTTCTTGCGAGCTTCCTATTATAGCTCTTTGGAGCATCTCGATAGGTTGTGATCCTACATGTGTTGTGGACACACCTTAGCGCTTATGAGCTTTCTGATTATATGACTTTTCGTAAGTTTCTCGTTAATTGGCTCTTTGTAAGCTTCCTGATATGGCTCGCTTGAACTTTTTGATATATGGCTATCCGGAGCTTCTCGATTAATGACTCTTCAGAGCTACCCGTTATAGGTTCTCACGAGCTTCCTGAATATTGCTCTTATGAGCTTCCTATTCTAGCCCCTATAAGCTTCCCATTTATGTGTTTTATAAGCACTCCTGAGTATGAGTTGACAGATTTACTGTATAGTACACTTTGTCTGTACTGCCCATGTATCCATCGAGATTTCAAATGATTCAACTGGTATCTTTCTAACAAAGGAAAATATGAATTCAAGATGAAATACCATGAGAATACTTGATATGCAAAATATGGTATGTACATGTTTCTTGGAAACTTGAAATGATAAAAACATGTATGTGGAAATGGTATATTGATAAGCTCACGTCGAATACCCACACGGACGTGTCACTTGGCCGTTTGAGCCACATGGCTTGGCGACACAAGCGTGTGTCCCCTACACCTAAGAATTTTTTTTTGAAATTTCGCAAAAAATTCTCTGAGTTTCCTGTTTAGTCTCAATTTGATTCTAACATGTATTTTGGGCCTCGAAGACCCATTTAAGGGACAATATGATTTATTTCGAATAGGAATAGTAAATGACATGAATTATTTGTATATATTCTATAAACTCTGGTAATGCTTCGTGACCCTGTTCCTGCGACGGATATGGGTTAAGGGTGTTACATTGCAATATCAAGATTTTCTCCTTTTTAGAAGATTTTCAAGACTAGTTTTCAAACGATGTGTACCACAGTAGATGCTTTGTCTTTCCTTTAATCCCTTAACACGTACTGTTAAAACTAAACGTCAATAATGATAATATAAAACGATCGCAAAGTAATAAGAAAAGAAAAAAAAGAACATACGAATTTTACGTGTAAACCCTTTTGGGAAAAAAACCATTAGCAGAAAAGGAGAAATTCTCTAATGTTGAAAACTGAATGATACAAGAAGAGTTTCGGCTACATCTATTTAAAGGTTGAAAAACTTATTCTAATCAATGTTAATAGAAGAAGTGTAGTTCTATACGGATTCTACTTGTGCCCTAAGCCCTACACAGATCCCCTATTTTTACCACTATATTATTTCTTTAACAAGGATTTGGGTCACACAACTCTAACAATCTCCACATTGACATGAATTCTCAATGAAAAAGATTTTCACCACGAACTATCAACGAACAAGTTCTCCACCTCTTCCAAAAAAACCCTAAAGTTGTATTCTTGAACAATGAACTCCATCCAAGTCCAAGCAATGCTCAAACTTGGTTATAGGAAGTGACTTAGTCATCATATCTACAGAATTATCATGAGTACTAACTTTGCTCACAAAAATATCACTACAAGCAATTATATCACGCACAAAATGATATCAAACATCAATGTGCTTTGTTCTCTCATGAAACATTTGATCCTTCGTAAGGAAAATGACACTCTGACTATCACAAAACACTTTATTGATCCAAAGGTCTTTACTGAGTTAACCAAAGAGTCCCTTACCAAATAGCTTCTTTACAAGTCTTAGTAATCGCCATGTACTCAGCTTCAGTAGTAGACAAAGTAACTGTAGTTTGCAAAGTGGCTTTCCAACTGATTGCGCAACCCCAATAGTAAAGACATACCCTTTGAGAGATCTTTTTTTTATTAAGGTATCCGGCAAAGTCAGAATCAACATACCTAATGATTTCATCTCTAGTTTTTCTGAACTATAAGCAAACATCAGTAGTATCTAATAAGTATCTAAAAGTCCACTGAACTTCTTTCAAAACTTCTATCCAGTGTTTTTTTTACTAGGATTCTCTATGTATCTACTAACTGTACTAATTGCATATGATAAATCTAGACGTGAGCAAGCTATAGCATACATAAGAGATCTAATTGCACTAGAATGTGGAACATGTGACATGTAGTCATTCTTATCATCTGATTAAGGAGACAAAGCCGATGAAAGTCTGAAGTGGGTTGCTAATGGAGTACTAACAGGGTTTTCGTTTTACATATTGAACTTACAAAGAACTTTCTCAATGTACCATTTCTGGCTTAGGTACAATTTACTTGTTTTTCTATCTCTAGGAATCTCCATCCAGAGTATCTTTTTTGCTACTCTCAAATCTTTAAACTCAAATTCTGTACAAAGGTGGGCTTTAACCTTTCTTATCTCTCTTTTATCTTTGGTTGCTATCAACATGTCATCAATATGTCATGAACATAAATGAGTAGATATACAAAAGAAATACCACTGTATTTCTTAAAATAAACACAACTGTCAAAGATGTTTCTTTTGAAATCTTGAGTAGTCAAAAATGAATCAAACCTCTTGTACCACTTCATTGGTGACTATTTTAAGACATAAAGGGAAATTTTCAACAAGCAAACATAGTCCTCCTTTTTTGAGACTATAAAACCTTTTGGTTGTTGCCTATAAATATCTTCCTCAAGTTCTCCATGCAAGAATGTTATTTTTACATCTATCTGTTCAAGCTCTAAATCATACATGACCATGATACCAAGCAACGCTCGATATGAACTATGCTTCGCAATGGGAGAAAACACATTTGTGATGTCTACACCTGGAATCTGACTGTAACCTTTTGCAATCAGCTCTGCTTTATATCTGGGTTCTTCAACTCTTGGAGTCCCTTCTTTCTTCTTGAACACCCATTTACAATAAACAACCTTTTTACCATTAGGAAACTTCACTAGGTCCCATGTTCTATTCTTATGGAGTGATTTCATATATTCTTCCATGACAATTATCCACTTTCCTGAATCTTCCCAGCTAACTACCTTGGAATAAGTAGATGACTCTTGATTTGCATCTATATCTTTAGCCATGTTTAAACCATAAGCAACTAGATCAGCCTCGGCTAACCTTTTTGAAGGTTTAATTTCTCTTCTATGTTTGTTCTTGGTAATAGAATATTGTGGTAAATTAACAACTCTATTGTGAGTTTTTGTACTAACTTGAGGAGTAGACTCTGTTGTAGATCCTGAATTAATATGAAGCTCTACCTATTTCACATGTGTGTTTGAACTTTACGGGTCTTTATTGGAAGAGTCTTTAAGAGAAAAGTTTGATAGCATAACGGTTTCATAAAAAATAACATCTTAGCTAATTACAACTTTCCTCATTTCAGGACACCATAACTTATACCCTTTAACACCAACTTTATAACTAAGAAAAACATATTTAATAGATCTAGGCTCCAAATTACCATTATCAACATGAGTATACGCAGGACACCCAAAAATATTCAAATCAAAATAATTAGTAGGATTATAAACCATACCTCTTGTGGAGTCTTTTTCTCAATCGCAATGGACGAAGACTGGTTAATTAGAGAACATGCAGTAGAGGCCGCTTTAGCTCAAAATGACTTTGGTAAACAAGCATTCGAAAACATATGTTGAATGTTTTCCATGATTATTCTATTCACTTATTTTACAATACTATTTTGCTGTGGAGTATTGCGAACTATCAAGTGCCTTACGATCCTTTCTGATTTGCACATCTCATTAATCTCATCAGAACAAAATTCTAAACATTTATCTCTACATAGGTGTTTTTATCTGTTTTTCTGTTTGCTTCTCAATCATAGTTTTCCAAGCATTAAACGTGGAAAACACTTTACTTTTTTGCTTTAGGAACAATGCCTAAAATTTTTAGAAAAATCATCAATGATCGTCAGCATATAAATAGTGCCACCCCTCGAAGGCACTCTAGATGGTCCTTAAAGATCAGAATGAATATAATCTAGCATTCCCTTCGTGTTATGGATTCCTCTGGTGAATCGAACTCTCTTTTGCTTTCTAAAAACTCAGTGCTCACAAAAATTTAGTTTGCTAATCCATTGTCCATCAAGAAGTACTATTTTGCTAAATTTTGCCATGCCGTTCTCACTCATATGCCCTAGACACATCTGCCAAAGTCTAGTAATATCATCATCGAACAAGGAAGATGAAATGATGACTGTGTCACAAGTAACAATTGAACCCTACAAAACATATAACTTGGCAGTCTTTCTCTATCCTTTCATCACAATGAGGGAAACCTTGCTAATTTTTAGAATCCCACTTTCAGTTGTGTACTTGTACCCTTTTGAATCAAGAGTACTCAACAAAATAAAATTCCTCTTCAATTCTGGTATATGTCGTACGCCATGTGGTTTGACGATTCCATCGAACATCTTAACTTTAATCGTGCTAATACCTGCAATTCTACATGAAGCGTTAATTCCCATCAAAATAACGCTTTTAGACACTGTTTCATATACTGTAAATCAATCTCAATTGAGACTCATATGGAAGGTGCAACTAGAATCGAGGATCCACTCCTCGCTCACTTTACAGTTGTTGGCAGAAGGAACTAGAAGTTTACCATCACTATTGTAACACCCCAAAAATTTAAGTTTTTGATTTTTTGGTTTTTGACAAGTGACTTAATTTGGTTAGTGGTTAAGCTTCTGTGTACTCTTGGTCTTCAGTTCGAACTCATTCATTAGCACGTGAAAATTTTTTATTCTTTTTTATCAAATTTATGGATGAGTTTAGATTTAATTTAAACTCTTTAACAAATACTTGTTTAGTTGTGGGATTCAATTTGTTCTATTTTTCAAGTAAATAACCTGTAAGCGGTTATTTTTGTTTCAAAAAAAAGCTCCCCACGTTTCTTTTTCCTTCACCCACACTTCACGTCGCCATCTTCATTTCCTACTATTGCATCTTGTTTATTTCTTTTTCTTTTCCCATTCTTTTTCTTTACTTTTTTCTTTACTGGTCTTTCTTAATTTGGGTTGCCATTACATTCATTCTTTCTTTGGTATTTTATTTTATCTTATCTTAATCCCTATCAACAATTCTGCTTCCCTGCTCTTTTGCTATTGGATTCGTATTTGATGATTGTGGTTGTCACAATTGTATCATTAGGTAATACTATGATTATTCGTAGAGTTGGGATTTAAGTGTATTAGGATTTATGTTTTGAAATCGAGTTTTAATTATTTCTTTTCTGTGCTGCCAGAAGAGGATTGAGAGGTAATTGGTGCTCCTCTAGCCACTTAAATGTTGGGTTGTCATCGTTTCCTATTGCGTAATTTGTTCAAGTGCTATTGGAAGCCAAATATGGGTGTATATGTTTGGAATTCTCGATTTGATTTCTATTTGATGTTGCAAAATTAATCGTTTGAATGATGTTTTTAGGTTATAGAAGTCTCATGGTTTCATTCATATCAAAATCAGATTACGTGTGTAACAAAAACTCGAGAAAACAACAAACGGTAAAAGTCAAAAGTTGGGACTGTCGACGGTATACGACCGTGTGGGCCTAAATTTCAAAAATTTTCTCTAGGGTCATATTCATCATACGAGTCAAATGTGGGACCATGATTTTTGATGTTCCGTTTGCGCTGAATATGAGTTATTTACGCATGATTAATGAGTTATATGTTAGGTTTTATCTGTACTATGTTAGGTATGATCCGTATTATGTAAATATGATACGGTATGTTATTTGCTATGCATGATGAGTCTGTTATAAAAGTATGTATATCATATACATTTCTAAATTTTGTTAGTTCGTTATGTGTATCTGGGATGGGATATATGGTTATAGAGGAAATGTAGGCAACTTGACAGCAAACATTCTGAAAAGTGACACACAGTCACTAAGCAGTGTGTAGGGTTGGATGGGTATTTAATACCTTATATGATGTTTAAGGATGGTCGAAGATGGTGTGTAATGGAAGGGGGTAGTATTGTATCTCTGCATCTGATATGTTCTAGTTCTATTTTCGTATATGAAATATGTTTGTTGAAATTTGAAAGCATGTCTGAATTCGTATTTGTTGATTTTATTATGGGTTACATACTAAGCTTGTAAGCTCATTCTTGGTTTGTTTGATTCTCAGGTAATCCTCAGACTTAGGCAGGTTAGTGCAACAGGAGCTTAGTTACTTATTATTGTTGCGTAACTTTAAACTATTTGTATTTAATCTAGTTGCTTTTGTCGTTATAGTCTTTTACAATATCAGCTTCATCGGGTTGCTCTAGTTGTTTTCCCTTTTGATTCGCTGCCTCCCTTTTGATCTTATTCTGTAACTTATAGCACTCAGACTTAATGCACCCTTTCTTTTTACATTAGTTACAAGTTTTACCTCTATTTGAAGATCTCGATCTACCATTAGATTTATTGTGAGGATTTCGTTCATGTGTCCTACGATTATCATCAGTATTTTGTTCTTATCTCCTACAAGTAATGAAACCCTTTGCCTAAGAGTCGGATCCAGCTACAAGTTGCTTCATTTTGTCATATGAGTTTAAGGAAGCATAGATTTCATCAACTGTGAAAGATTCATGACTATACAAAATATTACCTCTAAAGGTTGAATAAGACAAGGGTAACAAACAAAGTAAAATTAACCCTAAATATTATTTATCATACTAAACTTCCATGACCTCTAGGTCCTAGAGAATTCCTTTAAATACAATTAAGTATTCGTGCATAGATGCACATTCTTCCAAATGATGAACATAAATACACTCCTTCATATACTACTTGCTAGTTAGAGTTTTCGACATGCATAGCTGTTGCAACTTTACCCATAATGCAGTGATAGTCTTCTCCTTTAACACATACTGTAGAATTTCATTCAATAGATGCAGATGTAATTGCAATAAATCCTTTCAATCTTTATGCTTCTTCTCTTCCTTCGTCAATGTCGAAGGCATCTTATCTAACCCTAGCAGGGCATCTTCCAAATCCATCTGCGCAATAACTGCTTGCATATTTACCTATCACAACGTGAATCTGGTGTTGTGATCCAACAATGGAATATCATACTTCATTGTTGCCATTACCGTGATCGAGACAAACAACCTGAAAAGCTTCGATACCAGTTTGTTTAAACTAAACGTTGATAATGACAATATAGAATAATCACAAAGCAATAAGAATAGAAAAAATAAAAACACGCAGATTTGACGTGAAAACCCTTTTGGGAAAAAAAACTACGGGCAGAGAAGGAGAAATTCACTTATGTTGAAAACTGAATGATACAAGGGGGTTTCGACTACACCTATTTAAAGGTTGAAAAAACTTATTTTAATCAACGTCAAATAAAAGTAGTGTAGTTCTATACGGATTTTACTTGTGCCCTAAACCTTATTTAAAGGTTTAAAAACCTTAACAGCACGTTTGGTTCGCTGTATTGGATTAGAGGTGTAATGGAATAGAGGTGTAATGGAATAGAGG
>CM025250.1:13163050-13174935 GCA_013677275.1 Gossypium schwendimanii
CTTGTGTGTACTCAAGATTGGATTCGAAAATCATCATCACAAGAAGACATCAAAAAGATTGAAGAACAAGTCCAAGATCTTAACAAGATCGAAAATGGTATATTTATTGTTTTCTTTTAATAGTTTCATTTTTTTTACCATATCACTCCTACTTATTTAATTAATTCAATGTTCTTTTCTTGGAATGCATCAGAGCCTACCCTAAATTCATGAGCTTTCGTGAGTTGAAGGTATGCTTACTATCTTATTCTTGTTAACTTATAATCTATTCTTTTATTTATATTATTTAATTTTTTTAAATGCGTATATTTCTGTTATATGCTTAATTTTTGCACATGTTTTTTTTTTTTGTAGGTTTAATGCAAAAGGAGATTTTTTGGAGAGAAGAAATGGATATAAATGGAGAATATTAAAGACTTATATTTCAATTATGTGTTAGTTTCAAGACTTATGTAATGTTTTTAATTATGTAGTGATTCAAAGACTTATGTAATGTTTTTAATTATGTACCGGTTCAATTCGGGTAATTCGGTTAATTCGGTTAATTTTTAACCAAAAATAAAAACCATATAATTTTCGGTTAATTAGGTTAACCGACCGGTTTAATTGAAAAAATTTCGGTTTGGTTAAATTTTTAAAAAAATTTTCAATTCGGTTAACGGTTAAAAATTTTAGAAGGTCGATTAATACGGTTATAGCTATTTCGGGTCGGTTAACCGAATGCACACCCCTCACTTCAATCTGATCCGCTGTAACGTCAAGGAGATAAGATTCACTATGTTAAGTTCAATCCGACCCAATGCAACTTCAGGGGTATAAGATTTGTTTCACTGACCTGTTGTACCGCTCTCTAGGAACAAGACCTGTAGAATCTATTTCATAGGCTTATATTTTATGCCAAGCGATTAGGATGTTTTAATCAGAATGATTCAAATGCTCATAACTAGATGCATATGAATGATATTTGTATGAATGCAGAATGTCATTTTTGAGAATGATCCTCTTTTAGTGTTTAGGTTGACATTGCTCGTTGTTTGTCAAGGTTTTATCACTGTCGTGTTACCATTGTTTAGATTTGGTATTTTTGACAGGAAACCCAAAGAGGTGATCACAATTTGGAGTATTCGTTCCCAGATATTTCCAGCCTTTACATCTGGTTAGTTCTAACCAATGGTCCTGTTTGAGGTCCTTGTACTATTTAGAAACCTTTCAGGGCAATACGCAGAAGTCCTTTTACTTGAATATTATTAGTTCGTTAATTGTTATTTCAATGTAAAAAATGTTCGAAAAAGGTTATAACAATGGACAAGATTGAAATTTATTGGGAGTAAAGCTTGAAATGAAAAGATCAATCAAAATATCAAACATTGCTAAAACACAAACTGAGTAAAATGAAATTAGGTGCCCTAGATATCGCAGCATGAGCCTCTCTGTACAAACTTCTTGAAAACCATTTTGAGCCTAATATGTCCCTAAGAGATCTAGAGTACTTCGTTGATGCTTCAAGATCCAAAGTTTCTCCTCCTTGTTAATTTTAAGGGGACATGACGACCCCATGCCTTCTCTTTAATCAAAATTTGAGCTGCCCTTTTCCGGGTTTTCAACTCAAAACCCCTTTGGTCTCGAGGCGCCCTTCACGGGTTTTTGCCTTGGCCTCTCACTTTTTTTTAGGTAAAGTATTTCTTGACCGAATCCGAATTCATGGGATTGGGCAGTTTTTTCCATCCACCTCACTGAGAATCAATACTCCTCCAGAAAAAGCTTTTTTTACCACATAAGGTCCTTTCCAATTCAACATCTATTTTCCCATGAAGACTTTTTTTATGGGCAGGATCTTTTTCAATACCAAGTCTCCTTCATGGAATTTTCTGGGACGAACGTTTCTGTCTTGAGCTAGCATCATTCATTTTTGGTACATCTGACCGTGACGGATAGCTTTTAGCCTCTTCTTTTCGTTCAAGTTCAACTGATCATATAAAGATTAGATCCATTCTGCTTCATCTAACTTCAACTCTGATAAGACTTAGAGAGAAGGAATCTCGACTTCAATAGGCAAAACTACCTCCATTCCATAAACCAATGAGAAAGGCGTTGCCCAGGTGGAGTTTCTAACAGGCATTCGATAAGCATAAAGGGCAAATGGCAATTTCTCATGCCAATCCTTATAAGTTTCTATCATTTTCCTCACGATCTTCTTAATGTTCTTATTGGCTGCCTCCACTGCACTATTCATTTTTGGGCGATATGATGATGAGTTGTGATGTTTAATCTTGAATTGATTACAGACCTCTGCTATCGTGCTATTGTTCAGGTTTAATGCATTGTCAGATATGATCTTTTTTGGCATCCCACACCGACATATAATCTTTTTCTTCAAGAATTTGCTAACTGTGGATTTCGTGACATTGGCACATGAGCGACTTCTACCCATTTGGTGAAGTAATCGATGACCACAAAGATAAATCAGTGCCCCATTAAAAGCTTTTGGTGAGATCAGCCCAATGACATCCATGCTCCACATAGAGAAAGGTCATGGTGAAGTCATAACATGAAGAGGTGAAGGAGGCACATGAATTTGGCATTTATGATATCTCTTGGCATAACTGATACAATCTCCTTCCATGGAGGACCAATAATATCTGTCTAGCCATTGTAAAACTATTAGCATGTGTCTCGCAAACACCCTCATGGACTTCTTCCAAGATTTTCTTGGCCTCAACAGCGTCCATACATCTTAGTAGCACCTGATCCTCTCTACTTTTATATAGGATCTCTCCATCTAGGACATACTCGTTAGCTATCCTTCTTAGCGTCCTTTTATCATTTTTAGTTGACTGCTCACAGTTCTTTACATAGTGCAATATTTCGTGGTACCAAGGGTGATCATTCTTTTCTTCTTTCTCAATATTGTAACAATGGGTCGGAGTCTCATAAATACTCATCTAGATAGGTTTTATATCGTCTTGTTTGTTTACCTTAACCATGGAAGCTAAGGTAGCCAATGCGTCAGCCATCTGATTTTTATCTCGTGGTAGGTAGCAAAAGGTGATGTCATTAAACTCTTTAATTAACTCAAGGACTAGCCTTTTATAATCGATCAACTTGGGATCTTTTGTCTCCCATTTTCCTTTGAGTTGATAGATCACTAGTGCAAAATCCCTATATACCTCCAGCACCTTGATCTTGTGTTTTATGGCCGCATGGATACCCACGATGCATGCCTCATATTCTGTCATGTTATTTGTGCAATCAAAATCAAGTTTACTGGTAAAAGGATAATGATCTCTGTCCGGGGATACCATGACTACCCCAATTCTATTACCCATAGCATTTGAGGCCATATCAAAATTTAGTTTCCAGGGATGTTCTTCTGGAGTACCTTCTTCAGTGGTTGCAACATATATCAAATCTTCATTTGGGAAATCAAAATTTAAAGGCTCGTAATCCTCTAGAGCTTTGTTAGCTAGGAAGTTCGCTATTGCACTCCCCTTTACTACCTTTTGGTTTACATAGATTACATCAAATTCAGATTGCAGAATTTACCATCGAGCCATTCTTCCATTCAATGTAATCGGCTACATCATGTACTTTAAAGGATCCAGTTTTTAGATTAGCCACGTTGTTGGTACAACATGTATTGTCTCAGTCTCTGGGTTGTCCAGATTAATGCACAACATAACATTTCAATTTGTGAGTATCTTGTCTCACATTCAGTAAATTTCTTACTGAGGTAATATATCGCTCTTTATTTCCTCCTTGACTCATCATGTTGGCCAAGCATGCATCCCATAGAATTCCTAAATACTGCCAAGTATAATATCAATGTCTTATCTGGGTTAGGTGGCATCAGCACTAGAGCATTGGATAAGTAATGTTTGACTTTGTCGAAGGTTTACTGGCATTCCTCATCCCGTATACTTGGATTATGTTTCTTAAGGAAACAGAATATGGGGTCGTATTTCTCGGTTAGTTGTGAAATGAACCAGACAATGTAATTTAATCTCCCTAAGAAACCTTGGACCTCCTTTTGAGTGCACGACGGAAGCAACTCCTGAATAGGCTTAACTTTATTTGGGTCAATCTCGATTCCTTTCTCGGTGTATATAAACACTAGAAATTTTCCCAACATGGCCCAGAAGGTACATTTTGCTAGATTAAGCTTTAGCTGGAATTTTCTCAACCTTAAAAATAATCTCCTCAAGACTTTCACATGCTCTTTTTTTGTTCGGGATTTTGCAATCATATCATCGACATAAATCTTAATTTCTTTATGCATCATATCATGAAACAAAGTTACCATGGCTCTTTGATACGTTACTCCTGCATTTTTGAGTTCGAATGACATTACTTTATAGCAAAAGGTTCCCCATATTGTTACGAATGTGGTCTTTTCCATGTCTTCAGGGTGCATCTTTATCTGGTTGTATCCAGAGAAGCCATCCATGAAGGAGAACAGTGAATAACCTACCGTGTTGTCCACTAAGATATCGATGTGAGGCAACGGGAAATTGTCCTTTGGGCTGGCTTTGTTTAAATCCTTATAGTCTACACACATTCGTACTACCCACTCCGAGTATTGAACCACCTTTAGGAAACTAGCATCAAATTTTTTATTGACATCTTCTTTTATTTTTAACAGGGTGTCAGGTCTCATCCTTCGAAGTTTCTATTGAACCGGCTTGAATTCTTCTTTTATGAGAAGCCAGCGTACCACGATATCGGTACTTAGACCAGACATGTCTTGATACGACCATACGAAGACATTTTTGAATTCTTGGTGTAACTCAATGAGATCTCGCTTTGTCTCTGTAGTGATGCAAATTCTGATCTTCACCTCTTTATTTTCTTGTTTGTCTCTAAAGCTCACAATTTTTACTAACTCTTCATGAGGTAGGTTTGTTTCTCATATTGTTTTATGAACCTTAAAAAATCAGGAGATAAGTTTCAGTCTCAATCATCTTCAAAGTCCTGAGGTTCCTCTGGACACATATCCTGCTCAAAAAGAGACTCTGAGTCAGCAGCAACGTCGCTCGTATCATTGATATCCAAAGACCTATTATAGGAATCAAAGAAGACCCAAAGAACAAATTAATCTAAGAATAATTATTTGTGTGGTATGAGTATGAATGAAACGAAAAAAAATAGAAGAATATTTGCCAAATGAGACACAAAGATAAATTCTATTGAAATAAAAATAGTGGACATATGTCTTTTTCACAAAGGATTCCTATTGCTCCCAAGCTTAGAGCAATAAGTGTGTTCCGAACATTACTCTGAATTAGTTCTAAAAATTACAAGGATCTCTTTCGTAGTCCAATTGTTCAAAATACTTCCTGAGATATAAGGACAAATGCCTTCTTCGAATATGACATTGATGATCAAGTTTCCCAACATTCCTTCCGCAGGTTCAATTCACAAGCTCTATTTTCTACAAGTTTTTGTTCAGGACAAATGATTTCTCCTGACTCGAATGTTTTAGTTATATGGGGAAAGATCATTGGTTCCCATTTGACCTCTCCCCCACTTAGTCGTGCTCTTCTTCTTTCTTACTTCCTTTCCAATTTCTTCTTCTTCTATCTCACATCTGTCTTGTACCCTAAGCCAAAGTAGTCTTGTTTGTCCATCAGCATTGGTGCCTCAACTCTTCCTTGAAGGTATTTTTTGAGTCCTCTTCCAGGCAATGCTCCTTTCCCGATTGTCAACTGCAGACCCATCCTCTTGGTTTTGGATATTTTTGGCATTGAGATCTTGTTACCTTCAACAATGAAAGTTGCATTAACAAATTCTAGTGGTCAAAAGGAAAATTCTATTGCATCTTCATCCGCTCCTATGTATGGTGTGTCACTAGTTACGGATGCAATGATATCCTCTTCAGCGTTTATCATTACCAATCGACCTTCTATTACCAATATCAATTTTTGGTGCAGTGATGACACAACTGCCCCATCCGAATGAATCCAAGGCCTACCCAGCAAGCAGTTATAGGATGGTTTAATATCCATTTCCAAAAAATCCACCTCATATGTGTTTGGGCAATTAATAGCGGTATTTTAATCCTCCTCATTACTTTCCTTTCTATACCACCGAATGCTCTCACTATATTATGGCACGTCTTCATGTGAAAGCTATCCAGTGACAACCTATTCAGTGTGGATAAAGGCAAGACGTTTAGCGCGAATATATTGTCGATTAACACTTCTGGCAATGTATATCCTTTGTTGCAAGTAGTGATGTGTAAAGCCTTCATGGAATTGTCGGCACTTAGATTGTTAACCAAGCGATCTAACTTGTTTACAGAGATATTATCAGTGACCTAACTTTCATTTAACACCTTCATCAACGCGTTATGATGTGTCTCTAAGCTCAAGAGCAATGCTAATACTGATATATGAGCTGGTTGTTTGTGT
The DNA here is from genome assembly GCA_013677275.1 of Gossypium schwendimanii. NCBI lineage: Eukaryota > Viridiplantae > Streptophyta > Magnoliopsida > Malvales > Malvaceae > Gossypium > Gossypium schwendimanii. Next base: position 13,169,458 of record CM025250.1, read on the forward strand.
AGCTATTCTACAACACTATACTCACTATGTTTCAAGAACTTCAAGAATTCCTTAGCCTCGTTCTCAGTTACTGGCTCATTGATAGGTAATTCAAGTCCAGCCATTTTTATTTCTTATGCTCAACTGCCAAGGTTTTTTCCTTAAGGAGCTCGGTTCTTGCACTTGTAGGGTCATAGCGCCTCTCACTGCGCGTAAAGAAACCAATATCCTGGCCCCCTTCTGAAGTGCCAACCGAGTTCTCCTCTCCTGGGATTATCACTTTACAATCATAATTCCATAGAACCCTTTTGCTATCCTTATAGGGAAAAACCATGGGTTTTTGAATTATGACTCTTCGCGTAGATTGTGCTCCCACTTCATTACTTATCGGCCGGGAAATAATCACCACTGGGTGGTTGACCTTGTAAACTTTCTCCATTGATCCTTTCTCTGAGGTGTAGACATCTCCTCCCTCCGAGCCCTTGACATCTTCAAAGAAATCCAATTCTTTGTCATCCATCATACTTTGTACTAAGGCTCTGAATTCGATGCACTCTTGGATCTCATGACCTTCTTTAGCGTGGAACTCGTAGTAGTTCCTCACTCCTTTGGGCATCTCCTCTGAATCTTGCATGATTAATCCTCCGTCTATCATTTTTTTTCCAAACCTATCTTAGTGGGGATTTCACCTCCGCAATATTGGTTTTGGTCCTCTTGCTTCCACTCTCGATTATAGTATTTACCCCTTAGTTAGAATGACTGGGTAACGGATTTCCTGCCACATTAGGTCTTGAAGGATCATCGAACATTACAATCTCTATCTTGATGAACCTTTTGATAAACTTCTTGAGTGCCATGCAGTTCTCAATCGAGTGTCCCGTTATTCTTACGTGATAGTCGCATTGAGCATTCACATCATACCACTTTGGGAATGGAGGGTGCATGGGTTTTAAGTAAAATGGGGACACTACATACGTGTTTTACAAATTCTAATATAACTCTTAATATGTCATCGGGATAGGTGTGAATTGGAGTTTTTCCGTGTTTGGCCTTGAGTTAGATTCTTTCCTCGAAGGACCTTGATGGCTGGTTGTCATGGTCCTTAATTGGCCTACAGTAACCAGTTTTGAATAACTCTTATTATACACACTCACAATGTTTACTTCATTTTCTTTCTTTGTTGAGGCAGACATTTTAATGTTTTCCCCCACATCTATTTTTCCACTCCTTACTGCATTCTCAATCATTTCTCCTGACATTACTATACTTGAGAAACTCTTGGTAGCACTACCTAGCATATGGTTAATGAACAGGGCTTTCAAAGTGTTTGTGAAAAGCATTGTCGTCTTCTTTTCCAGAAGAGATGGCTGAACTTTTGTTGCCACCTCTCTCCATCTTAGACCATATTGCCTAAAGCTTTCACTTTGCTTCTTCTTCATGTTTTGCAGCATAATTCTATCGGGTGTCATGTCGGTCACATGGTTGTATTATTTCATGAAAGCCTATGCCAAGTCTTTCCATGAATTAATTTTGGCATGACTTAGCTGATTATACCATTTGGCAGTCGACCCTATCAAATTATCCTGGAAGCAATGGCTTTAAAGTTGGTCGTTATTAATGCAACCCATCATTCTTCGGTAGAACATTATAATATGGGCTTCAAGACAACTAGTTCCATTGTATTTTTTGAATTCTGGAGTTTTGAATTTTGGTGGGAGTACTAGATCTGGGACTAAACTCAATTCCTTGGCATCGACCCCACAAAGGTAGTCAAAACTCTCCATAGCTTTGAATTTCTCCTCCAACCACTTGCACCAATCTTCTAGCTATTTTGGCAATTCTACTCATGCTCTATCCATTTCTGTCATGTCGTACAAATTGTAACAGTAGTGTTGGTTAGATTATCTTCGAGATTAGAACCTAAACACGTTGGGTAATTCACTGGTCCTGAGGTACCGAACTAATATTATTGTGGTTTTATGGTAATGGGTACTCTTCACAGATATGTATCCGGTTGGGTTTGAACATTCACTAGAGTAAAGCCCGAGGGGTATTTAGGGTCCGCATTATCATCCCAAGATTTAATCACAGTACTCTTCCCTTTTTCAATTCCTCTTGCCAGTAACTGGGTCAATTGGCTTATTATGCTTCGTTGGGACTCTTGTATTTGGTCTTTCATGTTTTGTTGTATCTTAGCTAATTGTGCTTGCAACTGATCTTGCATGTCTTTTTGAATTTGTTCTAATCTCTCTAACCTTTGATCCATGGTTTTGGTTTTACCACGGGTATCGTAACGATATTTGGTTGGCAGATTCTTATTGGTTTCTAGGATAACTGTCATAATTTTAATTAATTAGGGTCTTTTTATGAAATTTAATGCATGCGATGAAATGTAATACTGATGAATGAAAAATGAATGCAAAAAGAGGCATTGATTCTGGTTCAATTCCATTAGAACAACTTTAATAGAAAACAAATTTATTTACATAAAACGGGTACATTTTACATATATAGCATTGCCATAATACTCAAAACCTTGACTTTCCTAAGAAGCCAGGCTAATTCTTGGCCCCGATCTAATTTTGATTTGTATCTCAAGCTTAGCATGTCAGCTTGAACTGCTAGGGTTTACAAATGGTAAGCAACTTCCCATACTTGAGTTAAAGCTTCACCATGATGTGATCTCTATCTCTAAGCTACCCTTGAGAGCGTTGGAGTTGCTCTTTCCAATGTTCATTGTTTGTTTCAAAAAGCTCAACTCGAAATTCACAATTTTGCAGTGTCACCTCGAGCTATTTTATCTTTCCCTTCAATTCTTCAATCTTAGTCAGACATACTTTTAATTCAATCACAGAGCTGTGACTACGATGTTGATGCAGAGATCTTTCTAATTTTTCTATTCGGGCTTTGAATCCAACTTTTTCATCTCTTCTTTCTAAAAAATCCCTTTTTAGAGCATCTTCTCAGACTCAAGCATCTTAGAATTTCTTTTCCCACTGATCAGCTCTAATATTTTCTTCTTGGATTTCTTGCCGCCATTATTCAGATGTTTTACCCAATCCAGCAGTCCTCATTGACAGACGCAGTTTCTTATAATCTGTCTTTAAGCTGTCCAAGTCTTCATCAATCTTGTTTTTTAGTTTCCTTATTTTTTCAGCTTCTACCTTTTGGAAGTCGACGTCCAATCCTAGCTGAATCTTTGTCTCTTCTAATTTTTCTATCCTTTTCCCTAACTCCGAACTCTTCTTTTTGAAGTCTTGCTTTACGATCTCTAATTCAAACGGGATCATTTGCAAGTGTTCTTCTATCGGTCGAGTACTTTCTTGACTTGATAAAGGGACATTTTCATTGATTAATTTACCCCACCACCAATCATATTCGGGGGTAGTCATTGGGATTTGCGACAAATCTTTTCATTTTGTAAGTCTGGTTACAGGCATTCGATATTTCACGAACCTTTTTTTTGTAATTATCCCTGTAAATAGCCCAATTTGCCCGAGCCCATTCAGAAATAATAAACCAAATTAAAACCAAAATAAATATAAAAATCCAATAATAAACGTCCAATTACAATAGACCCGCGTCCAATAATAAACCAAAAATAAAAACCAAACACAAACTCCAAACCTAATTCAGCCCAACAAGCCCAACTAAACCCAACAAAGGCACAAGAAATCAACAGAAACAGAAACCCTAGGTGCGCCGCACCTAGGGCTGCATCTGTCCGCCTCTCCCACGCGTGTCACACCTCCCAAAGTACGCCTCTATACGTCAGCTGGCCAATGGCCTTGTACCTGCAAAATGAACGAGCAAAAAGAATCCAAAAGCAATAACAGTGTAAAAAATAAGAGAAAATAGAAAAAAAGATGGTATTTTCGGGCTATAAAAAAAGGGCCCCGATTTATGTATTTTCTTATTCTTCTATCGGACGAACACTGAATCAACAAAAAAACTACCAAAAGAAAATCAAAAAGCAATAAAAAATCAGAGTTTTTGAAAGGTGATCTCAGATTTCGTTTTTTCTTTTGATTATTTTCTTTTCTGTTTCCTTGATCCTTCATTTGTTTTACTTACTGTATGTAAAAAGGGAAACAAATAATAGGCGAGGGATTTACCTTCATAACGGTGCCGTCGAATCCCTGTCCACTTCGTCGTAATCGAAGATCAGAAGGGGATTATAGGGTCCGCGAACGGCGAGGCTTTCAAACGGCAAGAGGCTTAGGTTTTTGTTACTCTATTTTAAAATGGCCAAATACGTGTTTTAGGTTTTTTTTTTTTTTAGTTTTATAAAGACTGTGAAACGGTACCGTTTATGGCCTATTTCAATGGCTCCAAAACGGTACCGTATTGACCATATCCGATGACCTGATCCAGACGCAGCCAGATTCGCATGTTTTGGTCTTGGATGGGATATTTCCGCCACTAATCCTTCTGCTTTAGTTCACGACTCTAATTCCATTTTCTTTATTTTCTAAATTTACCCAGTTTGTTTTGGATTATGTCGTTTTGATCCCTTTAAACGCAGCGTTTAGGAAGCCTGGTTTAATTTCCCCATCGGTCTCTCAACATTTTAGCACATTTACTTTAGTCCTTTGATTTCCCTATTGGTCCCTCAACATTTTAGCACATTTACTTTAATTTATGCTCCAAACTTTACATTATATTGCAAATTAATACTTTATCTTTTCAACTTCATTTATTTACATTATCTATTTTGAACTTATCACACATATTTTTATTTATTTATTTTGTTTTTAAAAAATATCAATTATGTATATGTATCGCAAATTATTCTATTTATTTCAAATTGTAGATATCAGTTGTATTAAACTGTTTATTCACATATATATATTTATATATATTCTTGGTTTTAATTCTGGTTTTGTATTAAATTTCATCTATATATTATTTATTTCTAGTTATATATATTGACTGTTTTCTAAAACTATTATTATTTATCTTGTATTTTTCTATATAACATACATTCCGTTTTTTAAATATCTTATTTATTATGTTTTATATTGACACACAATATGAGTTGAATCATGTATATGTAATTTTAAATGATTTTATAAATTATTTATTTAAATTTGTTCTATATATATTATTTTATTTTGAATTAATTTGTATACTAGCTTTTTAAAAAATATATTTTATATTCTTTAAGTTGCCTTTATAACATCTATTTTAAACCTCCTTTTGTATTGTTTGCTTGTGATTGTTTTATATTATTTTAGATTTTCCCACTACTCATTTCATTTTGGTATTAATGTAGATATTAAGATAACATGTTATATGATTATTGCTATTTTGTGTATTTATTGATTATTTGTTGTTCATTAGTATACATTTTGTAATACCCCGAAAATTACTACAGTAAGAAAGTAAGATAATATCCTTGATATAATAAAATAAGAAAATAAAGTGACAAAAAGGGTAATATTGAGTTATGTCAACATTGGGAAGTATATTATGACATATTAATTCAACAAAAGGATT
>CM025250.1:13213525-13227282 GCA_013677275.1 Gossypium schwendimanii
ACACGTAAATTTTAGACTATTTTCTGTTAATGCCTAGAATTTATTACTTATTTGGGGTTTTTGATGTATTTTCTGGACTATGGACAGGTTGGCTTTAAATTTGGGACTTTATACTGTTTTTTATGGATTTTTTAAAAACTGCAACTCCACAAAACACATTTTTTTTTTTCTAAAAACTAAGGTTTTTTTGTAAATAGAAACGATTTTCCCTAAATTAATTGGTTACAAAAGCTTCTGCTAAGAGACAAGTTTTAAAGCAATTCAACTAGTTTTTTTTCGAATTAAATAAAAGCTAACTTACTGTAACGGTTTTTAAAATCGACAATCTTTTCAAATCTCTTTCCAGTGACATCGCCAGATTAAGCCATAATGTCTAGGCCGGGTTTTGGGTGTTCCAAGGTTTGTCTACTAATACAAGCTATCTTTTCGTATCATGATCCAACCACATATTAGTTAAACATTAGACAACCAATAAGCAATATTTGCTTCCATTTTGCTTTGCATGTAAAAATAATTTGAGGAAAATTTATACAAAGTATATTAATTTAATTAATGAATTTATTTTATTAACCAATCTGTTCGAAAAAATTACAAGTGTAAACCGACAAAAGTACTACACTTAGGGCACACCAAATCCAATAGTCTCTCACTTGCCCTAGTAGAGTAGATGAGTAATGTTTTGCATTCTAGTGCCTCTCCATATATTTCAAAAGAGCTCTCTATCTATAAGAGTCTTGGCTCAATAAAAAATATACATTTCTTGCGAAAGATAATATCTTAGTGATTATGGTATCAAATAGACTCTCTAAGCTCGAAGAGGAAGGCTTGATACAAGTACTAAAAAACCATAAGGAAACGATTGGCTAGGCCATTGTCGACTTCAAAGAGATAAGCGCTTTGACATGCACACACAAGATTTACTTGGAAGAAAACACGAAACCAAAGCTAGAGGAGCAAAGACGATTGAACCCAAATATGATGGATGTGGTAAAAAAGGAAATAATTAAGCTACTGGATGCTGACGTAATCTACCCCATTTCTGACAGCAGATGGGTAAGTCCGATGCAGGTTGTGCCTAAGAAAATATGTGTGACAGTAAAGAAAAATGCTGAGGGCGACCTGGTACCAACCCGAATGCAAAATAGGTGACGTGTCTGTATTGATTACAGGAAGTTAAATTCTTATACTACAAAAGACCATTTCCCTCTTACCTTTAGAGATCAAATGCTTGAATGTTTAGCTGGAAAAACTCATTTTTGCTGTCATGATGGATACTCAGGTTTCTTCGAAATCCCAGTTGCACCAGAGGACTAAGAAAAAACCACTTTTACATGCCCATTTGGCACATTTGCATACAGAAGGATGCCATTCAGACTTTGTAACATACCAGCCATTTCCTAAAGATGCAGATATGGTAAATCTTCTTGCCACAGGATCATTGCCCACTAGGTTAGCACGTTCCGTGAAGGACAAGCTTAGAAGGGAAGCTCGATATTACATTTGATATGACCCATACCTGTGGAAACATTGCTCAGATAAGATAATAAGACAATGTGTTCCAAAAATCGAGGTAACTTCTATCCTTACTTTTTATCATACCAAAGCTTGTGAAGGTCACTTTGGCCCTAAACGAACTGCTCATAAGGTATTGGATTGTGGGCTATACTGGCCCACAATTTTTTAAGATACATCTAATTTTTGTAAATTTTGCGGTAAATACCGACATATAGGTAACATAACTAAGCGAAATCAAATGCCTCTATCCCCAATTCATATATGTGAGATTTTTTATGATGGGGCATCAACTTCATGGGTTCGTTTATTTCCTCATTTATAAAAGTGTATATAAATCTTGCGATAGACTATGTTTCTAAGTGGATAGAAGCAAAACCTACTCAAATGACAATGATAAGACTGTCGTGGAGTTCCTAAAATGAACTATTTTTTCTAGGTTTGGTACATTTCGATCCTTGATCAGCGATTGTGGAACCCATTTTTGCAATAGAGTCATGGAGGCACTTATGAAAAAATATGGAGTTCACCAGCGTATAGTTACAGCATATCACCCCTGAATAAACAGCCAAGTGGAAGTCTCGAACCGAGAAATCAAGACCATTTTTGAAAAAATGGTTCGGCCTAACCGAAAGGATTGGAGTCTTTGGTTAAATGATGCTCTTTGGGCCTATCGGACGACATATAAGGGACCAATTGGTATGACCCCATATTGTCTTGTTTTTGGCTAGGCTTACCACATTTCGGTAGAATTGGAACATAAAGCCTACTAGGCTGTACGATAATATAACATGGAATGCGAACCTGCGGGAAGAGCAAGAAAATTAAGCATCCAAGAATTGGAGGAAATTCATAATGATGCCTTTGAGAATTCTCGTATCTATAGGGAAAAACAAAATTGTTTCATGATAATAAAATATCCAAAAAGCATTTCTCGATAGGACAAAAAGTGTTACTTTATAACTTCGTACTAAAATTGTTCCCCAGTAAGCTTCGGTCACGATGGCAAGGACCCTTTATTGTAACCGAATTATTCACACATAGTGTAGTTGAAATAGAAAGTGAAGAGTCAAGAAAATGGTTCACAGTCAATGGTCAAAGGTTGAAGTTGTTTTATGAGAATTTTTAAGCCCATACGGTTGAAAAAATTTAGTTGGAACCTCCATAATACTAATCAAGACGCTAAGCTAGTCACGTAAAATAAGCGCTTGATAAGAGGCAACCCAATTTTTATTTATTTACTTGTATTATTTACTATTTATTACTTATTTTATTTTATTTTATTTTATTTGCATGTTAATAAATTTCTCTTCTTCTGTTTAGGAGAACCGATGAGAAAAAAATTCAATTTGGAATGGCATCTTGAAGGAATGTGCATGCTTTAGCAAAATCCCATATTCTACCCTAATCCATGTAGGAATAATGGATCCCTACTTTAAACTTACCCAAACCTACATCAAAACAGCTACCCTACAGCCAAACACCCTTCCTTCTACACCTTCAAACCCTAATATTTCCCCTATTTTAGCAAAAAAAATCCCACAAGCCGCAGTTAGCCCCCTCCCCTGCCCACCACCGATTTTTGAACCGCAATAGTTAGGACTAGGAGTTGTACTGCCGCCGAGCCCTCCTTCTCCATCAACAGTTGAACCTTTCTCATATTGCTCCCATCCACGAAAACCCTCTTCTCCTCCTTCTCCACCACTCGCACCTTCCCACTCGACTTCACTACAGCTCTTATAGATTTCCTTTCCCCTACTGTCCCATTCACCAATCGCTTCACACCCTCTATTTCCACCAACATCCTTGGCTCCCGCCCTCTCTCATCGTCGAACCCATCGACGGCCACAAGTTCCTTTGGCCCAACCAGTATGCGTGTCTGATGATACCACCTCCTTTGAGTTTGCTGACCCCGAGCTAGAGTTTAACTCTGACACTGACAAAGACGATTGTCCTGCACGCTTCGGCGCATTAGAAAGTCATGATGACCACCAACCATTGCCCACTCGAGGCAAGACCTACTGGTCTCAAGTGAATATTCTACCATCGAAATGTCATTTAAATAGTAACTTAACATTTGATAACGCTGCCGATCAAGATAGGTATGATCATTTACGACACAAACAAGTAGTGCCTTGCAAATGTTTATCACTATCTATTTTAAATGCTTTGCATATTGACTCTATTGTTACCGATTATTTTCGCAATATTGGTTGGGTTAGTAATTTTGATATCATTCATTACACATTTTACAAAATGATTTTAGAATTTTATTCCACCTTCTATTTTCAACGGCATGACCAATTCTCGTTGGACACACCTGGGATTATAATATTTCAACTACTTGGTACCATGCACAGTTTATCCTTTAATCATTTTAATATTGCACTGGCTTTTGTGACAGAGGATAATGCTATGTCCCCTGACTATGAGAATAGTTTGTGTACTTTTCCAGCAGACTTCAAGGTTATCAAGGCTTTTGCGTTATTAACAGATAATGTCGAAACCACATATAGCCCTAAAACATCAAAGGATTTGTGCTTTCGTAACCCTGCATTATGTTACATACACCCTTATTTAGCTTACAAATTTTTAGGCTGAAGAGATGCGCCGACTACCATCTCGAATATGGAATTATTTTTATTATAGTGTATGTCCACTGGTCGTCTGGTAAATTTGGGCTATTGGTATACGCTTCAATTTGAGCATATTATAAATGCAAAGCTTCCTCTAATTTTAGGCTCTTTTGTTACACAACTATTATTCTCTTTACATGGCTTTAACGTTCCTATTTTGGACTTACATATAGCTTGCCAAGCTGATCCATTGGATGCTCGCTATCTTGACTCGATGCGGTTGCTTCTTGGTACTCTTTCTTCTTTTCGTTTTGTCCCTCCAAGTATCTGATCTTCACCGGCTGAACGAATCTTTAGGCCGCAAAATTAGCACGAGGTACCAAATCAAGACCGACCTTCCATGACCATTGAGCAATGCTTGGAGTGCATTTAAGCACGACTCGATACTTTTGGCTAGCAAAGATCTGATCTCATTGCAGCTCTACGTGAATGACAGTGACTACATGGGGACTTTTTCTAAACTCTTTTTCTTTCGCCTATTTGTTTTTTTTCACATTGAGGACCATGTGCTTTAAGTAGGGGGAAGGATTCCTCATTGTTTTTGCTTTTTTATCTGCTGTTTTGTTGCTGTTGCCATTGCCTTGTACTTGTTTTGCCCACATTTTTTTAGTATATCCTGCCCTTTTTCATGCCCAAGATTTTGACTAGAAATTACCTACTATTTGACCGATGAGCATGATTCTTGTCTACTGAGTTAGTTATTATTTTGCTATATTGATTTCATCTCCACTGTTTTATTTCTATTAGGCTAAAATAATTATGATATAATGAAGTTAACCCTATCTTGCTTATTGTAAACTCGATTAAGTCTAACTGCAAAGAGGGCACTTAATACAGATGTATGCTAAATTTATTTTCATGACTGATAGGTAATTACGAAAACTTATTTTTGTCACTTTATTTTTTTTCGTAGTCCTCCAAATTAAAGTTATGTTTCATTAAATAATACTAATAAAAACTTTCTGTGGTTATGGGCACAGCTTAAAGCATGACTAGGTTGAGTAACCGGGGTAGGGTGCTTGGGTTGTCATCCTACTTCGCGTCAAAAGGTTGTGTGATGTGTTAGGCAACGCTCTGCTAACTGAAATTAAACAAATTTAGTTTTTTTTTAAGACTGTGTTGGGCTGAGTAACCAGGGTGGGGTGCTTAGGTTGTCATCCCTCTTCGTGCCAAAAGGTTCGATACATTCTTAAGAAATAAATTAGGAGCATGATGGGCTGAGTAACTGGGGTGGGATGATTGGGTTGTCATCCATCTTTGTGTCAAAAGGATCAATACATTCCATTAAAAAAATAAAAAAATATAATAATAAAAATAAAAAATATATATTGTATTTGGGGACTAAGGTTTGAACAAATAGGGTGTCTTGGTAAATTTAGTAAATTACCCGACTTTCATGAAATAATCTAAGTCGATTTAATTTTTGTGTGTTTAAGTTGGAATACTTTTCGGTTTTACTTAAAACAAGCTAAAGGTTCTCTTTATTTTATATGCATTATGCCTAATTTTTATAAAATTTTGGAGTGATACTTCTGTCATGGTAAAATCTAAATTACACAATGGGCTAGGAACCATACTCTGAAATGACATATTTTTATGAATTAATTACATATTTATTTTGAGTATCATCCTACTAATTTGGGTTATTTATTATTTTTTATCTTGTAGGGACTAAATTGAAGGCAAAAGGAAGTTTGGGGGTAAAAAGTGTAAATTTAAAGATAAAATGGGTCAGCATGCGAAATAGGGAAGAAATAGTGCTGAAAATACAAAGTGCAAAAGACTTGGGGCAAAAATTTAGAGAAGAGATTTATGAACAGAAGACTATTTAAATTTGAATTTTATTTTTAGGATTATTCTTAGGATTATTATGATATTATTATATTTAATTTAAGATTATATTTTTATTTATCTTATAAGAGTTTAAATAGGAACAAACTAGGTTTTGTATGTACTATAAATAAGGGATGGAGTGACTTGAATATTCACTAAACTTTTCTGTAAAACACTCCTTCTCCCTAAGGCTCTAGCCTTTTTGTTCCTTTCATTTTCCAATAAAATTCCATTCCATTAAACTTATTTCCTTTTCCTGAAAAGCATGAGCCACTAAACTCATATAGCCAAAGGTTGTCGATATTCCCCAAAAAAGGTTCATAAGGCTTAGAACCCGCATTTAGCCTTCTGAACGAGTATTCATCGTTTCTCCGCATTAGGGGACTAGCGCTTCTATCCATGTCCTTCCAAAAGTGATCTTTTCATCTCGTGCAAGGAACGACCACTTTGTATATTTTGAAAGGGTTGCATAGTTGGTTTGCTAACTTACTGCGTTAGTGGTAGTCGAGCCTAAGAGACATAATGGTGTGGCATTCACCATTGTGAAATGGTGATCTAGTGTAAGACGGTCCCACAAAAGTAACATTTAGCTAGAGTTAGGTTCCTCTGAATCGTATGTCTAAAATCTAAGTGGAGATGGTGGTCGTAGGCATCCTCTTCTATTATAACTGGCATATTATGTTATGAGAAGGATCATCTAAAAGCCTAGGATTGAACCCAAGGAGGATCGAGACAACCGAAGGCTGGAATCTCTTAAATTGAAGAATCCATTTTCTCAATTTTGTTTCTTTTTATAATTTCAATTTAAATTCATACAATTTCAATCCGTCCATATTTTTAATTCTAATTTTTTCCAGTTTTGTCATTTTTCTTTGGCATGACTGGGCCTAGGATTTCGAGGAACAAGAAGTTGTAGCAATCTAGTCTCTGAGGATTTGACCCTATTTCCCTTATACTATTCTTTCCATTATTTCATAGGGATATGTTATTTTTGGTGCATTCAATGACACACCACTCAGTTATATGAGCAAGAAAGGTATGATTTTTATAACACCCCTCACCCGGCCTAGACATTATGGCTGACCCTGAAAGGTTACATAAACACATTTTGAAAACCAAAAATTTAACTCAATGTATTTTAAAGTCAAAACCTTGTCTTTGTCCATTTTCGAAACCTTAAGAGAAACTCATCATTAAATTTGGACAATATATTTTTGGAGAACTCATATTCTTTCTCTTAGTTTTCTTGTAGAAAAAAATCCTAAAATAGCGTAGTTTTGAGAAGTTGTATTTTGATCTTGAAAATTCAATTCCCGCAAATCCACATAAAACAGTCCACAAGAAATATAAATTATAACTTAATAGTATTAAATAAAATATAATTTGTAAATCGAGAATTTTGTGTAATCGCACACGCATGTGTGCACCCACACGACCCAACACACGGGCCGTGTGGTGCACATAGTCTGCCACACTACTAACCATACTGCCGTGTGACGAAGAATAGTTTGAAATTTATGTGGTTCTTTTCTAGATTTTCCATATTTATTTACAGTGGTTTCGGATTAGAAACACGTACCTAAGTTGGTTTTGATGTAGAATCTTGAATGAACACACCAACACCTAAAATCGACATTCCAAATGCATCGAATTAGTATAAAAACAGGACCCCAAAACAAATTTCGATCATCAACAAGGCACTAGAACACTTACCTAAAAGCAAAATTGTAACTACATTATCTAAATCACCGAAGGAACACCAAATGCCTATTGTTCTCCTCCTAAATGAGCATTGGAGTCATTTAATAACACAAAATACAAACTTAACACAACCCTACTGAAGTTTCAAAGCCCCAACACCCATAACAAAAATTACAATAAACGAATAAAGTAGAGAGCGAATAAACCTTAACCTCGAGAATTGCCGCTGGTAGAATAAATGATTAACGTTCCAAGAATTAATAGGAACGAGAAAAGGGAAAGAAAGTATGGCAAATGTGATATAAAACCAACAATAAGGGGTAAATAAAATTAAGAAAATGACATGAAAAGATGATAAGAGAAACGTGGGAATTTTGGGAAAAAATAATTAGTTAAAATCCCAAATTATTTGAAATAGTAATAATATAAACCCCTCAAGTAACAGATTAGAGTTTCAAGGGTTTGAGTTTAGTCCAAATTCATACACATAGGCAACAAAAAGATTAGCATAAAAAAATATTTCCACTTTGCTCACACAAGGATTTGAACTCAAGACCAAAGGGTAAGCTAAAGCCTTACCACTGAACCAACAGGCTTATTCTTAACAACAAATTTTAAAAAATAAAACATAAGTCAGATGCTCAAGGATCAAGGGTGAGACAAAAATACTAAAAAAATTACAGGAATGAATTTGAACCTAGAATCTCTCATACACCCCTCCTAACATTTAACCACTGAAGCACATGAATTACATATCAAAATTTTAACACTCTAAAAACTTAAAATTTGGGGCGTTCAACTATTCTAAGTAAATTAGGTCTTTTCAAAGATACTGGAGTTAGAAAGTTAAATTTTTGTGAGCATTGTATTTATAAGAAGCAGACACGAGTCAGTTTCGATTCGGAAGTGCACAACACAAAAGGGGCTCTCGATTATGTTCATTTTGATTTATGGGGTTCAACACAAGACATATCAAAAGGAGGTAATAAATATTTTCTAACTTTCACTAATAACCACTCTAGGAAAGTTTGGGTTTATTTCTTGAAGCAGAAGAACGAGGTCTGTGGAATCTGCAAGTAGTGAAAAATGTTGCTAGAAAAATATATTGGGAAGTCCGTAAAGTGGTTGAGAATGAACAATGGTCTTGAGTTCTGTTCATTAGAGTTAAATGATTACTGCAAATGGGAAAGGATAGAAAGACATTGCACCATTGTTGGTACTCCATAACAGAATGGGGTTGTATAAAGGATGAACAAAACTTTACTGGAGAAGGCTCAATGTATGCTTTCCAATACAGGCTCAGGGAAGGAATTTTGGACTGAAGCCATCAACATGGCAAGCCATTTTGTAAACCAATATCCACATCGAACATTGAGTGAAAAAGTTCTAGAGGAGATATATGGTCAGGTAATCCTCCTAATTATTCTAACACTAGAGTTTTTAGTTTTCCTGCTTTTGTAAAACTTTGTCAGGGAAAGTTCGAGCCTAGAGTCATGAAGTGTATTTTTTTGGGTTTCACTACTGGTATAAAAGGTTTGAAGTTGTGGTGCTTGGAAACCAACAAAACTATTGTTAGCAGAGATGTTATGTCTAGTATGTTTCATTCAATGGATCTACTAAGTTTCATTCAGAAAAAGAGGTTGCTTTCATTTAAAGACACAACAAACTAAAGTATCACAAGCAAGATGGAGTTGCAGAGAGAATTGATTCAACCGGTCCTACAAATTATTCTGAGGTGGTTTAAGCCTCTGATTCTAGAAAATGGCTCGTTGCAATGGAAGAAGACACGGAATCCCTTAAAAAGAATGAGACTTGGTGGCTAGTAAAACCACACATCGAAAAGAAAATAGTTGGTTGAAAATCGGTGTTCAAGAAGAATGATGGTTTGGGTTTGAGCGACTCCAGATATAAGGAAAGGTTGTTCGCAAAGGGTTACAGTCAGGTGGAGAGAGTTTATTTTCATGATATTTTCTCATTTGTTGTGAAACACAATTCCATTCAGGCATTACTGACCCTTGTTGCATCAGACAACCTTGAGGAGGACATCTAAATGCAGTAATAGAAATGCTTCAAAATTGAAGGCAAGGAAGGTCATGTCTGCTATAACACCCCAAACTCGGCCTAGACATTATGGCCAATTCTAGAAATGTTATAAAGAAGGGTTTCAAAACTAATTTTATCGCATTAAGAATCTCGTGTAGCTTATCGCTAAAAAGGAATCCACAATTTATAAAACTTATTTATTATCATATTCATTACTGAAACAGTCGATACTTTGTTCTTTTAGAAAAACATGATTTGCAACGGAAATCTTAAGAGTCGTTATATTTTGAAAACCAAGTTGTATTTTCCAAAATGTTTATTTGCTAGAAATTGTTATTTTCATAAAATTGTTTGTTGTGCATCACAGAAAACTTAACCAAAACCAAAACCAACAGCAAAACCCAAAAGAAATCCAAAAGTTCGGAGAGTTCAAAAATTACAAAACTCTCAAGAAAAACCAGAAATTTAAATAAAACTGTAATTTAAATCTAGTTCACGAACTAGTGGTCACTACTGAGCCTCCATCGCACTGACCTGCCTATGCTTAAGGATTACTTGAACAGAACAGCTAACAGAAGTGAGTTTTCAAAAAATTAGTGTGCAACTCAATGGAAACATACATTCATATAATTTAGATTTCCAACATAACAGAACATAAGCGGACATAAGTCCTTAACAGAGTCAGATCATATCAGAATAATACAGATATGCAAAGTCCTACTCCCATCCTCTACATACCAACTTCGACCATCTCAACACACCATTTGGGGTATAAAACACCCACCCATCCGTACACACCACATAGTGTTTATATGACACTTATTAGAATAGGTTGCAGCCATGCTACCAGTATATCAGCGAAATATTGGCTCACAGAATACTTCCTTCACATATATAAATCCCACCCAATACATAGATACAGATAACAGATAAACAAATATATCAGAGACAACATGTCTCGCATGCTCAATTACAAATATTACATACATTTATACAGAACAAACAAATCATACATATTGTACTTCATAGTACTTAAACTAGTCTTTCAGAATTAGATTTCATGCATTAAGGTTTCTTTTGCCCTTATCGACCCTACGAAAGACCCACAGTCGATCCGAACGACGTATTCGACTTTAGGGAAAAATAATGAATTTTGGGCCTACGTGTCCATGTGGCCCACACGCTCAAATTGGCCCTACCCCTGTGGCCCATACGGCCTGGCCTACGGCCTACACACTCGTATGGTCCACACGTCCAAATTGGCTCAGACACACTCACCAGTCACATAGTCGTGTGTCACACACGGTCGACCACACGGCTTGGCACATGCCCGTGTGGCATCAATAGGCCAGTTTTTTAGCTTTCACCAAACGTTGTTTTCTCGTGTTTTCGTTATACACCTAGCTCGTTTTTGATGTTATAGTAACCTTGAGACCTTCAAACCCTAAAACACCATTCAAATGATCTTCTAAGTACTAAAACACCAAATTACAAAAATCCAAATCGTCATACTCAAAAGTTTTACCCAATCGAAAGGCTCGATCACTTGCCAAAACAATTATGACAGTCTAACACACTATAAGATAGCAGACGAAACTCGATCCCTAGATTAACACCTACCATAAGAATTCACAACATTAACACATCCAAAAACAACCCACTATTGCACGAACTTAAAAAAGACTTACCTACAACAATCCGAACAGGGAACACGAAACCAAAATGTAGCGATTTGAATGAATGCTTCGTGAATAGAATTCAAAGAAAAGAAAAGATAAAAAGTTTGTAGAGAAAGACAAGGAAATAAAAACATCTGAAAGAAGAAGAGTTTGGGAAAAGAGAAAAGAAAAAATATTAAGTGTGGAGAGGAGTTTTGGGGAAAAAATTAAAGTACAAATAAAATTTTAAAAAACAATAACCACTAAATTCTCAAACTCCCCACTAACCCACTAACCAACATAATCCCATAGAATCTTACCCACTAACCACATCCAACTACTTTAGAATTTCATTTCCACTTAACCTCTATCAGACAACTGATGCAAAAATAACATCCTCTGCTCACACGAGGGTTCAAACACAAAACCCTAAGGCAAGCTAACACCTTACAAATTGAACTAGCAGACTCATTCTGATATGAGTTCACAAAAAATATAACATGAGCCCACCCAACAGGGATAAGGCTAGGATTAAAATAATAGAATTTTCCAAAGAGTGGGACTTGAACCTAAGACCAAGCACACATTAGAACACTTAACCACTGACGCAGATACTCATTTATGATAGATTTCACAAAAATAAGATTAAATAATTTAGGGTGTTATAACTCTAGCCCTAAAATAAATTTTAGCCTCAAAATTTACCTGATCCGAACAAATGAGGATACTGCTGATACATCGAGTCCTCAGGTTCCTACGTGCCTTCCTTAGTGCCAGGAAATGTTACAAAGAAGGGTTTCGAATCTAATTTTATCGCATTAAGAATCTTGTGTAGTTTATTGCGAAAAAGAAATCCACATTTTATAAAACATATTTATTATCATATTCATTACTGAAACCGTCGATAGTTTGTCCTTTCTAAAAACATGATTTGCAGTGGAAATCTTAAGAGTCGCTATATTTTGAAAACCAAGTTGTATTTTCCAAAACATTTATTTACGTGAAATTGTTATTTCAGTAAAATTATTTCTTGTGCATCGTAGAAAACTTAATCAAAACCAAAACCAACAGCAAAACCCAAAAGAAATTCAAAAGTTCAGAGAGTCCCAAAATTACAAACTCTCAAGAAAACCAGAAATTTAAATAAAACCATAATTTAAAAGCAATTCGCGAACTAGTGGTCTCTACTGAGCCTCTGCCGCAGCAACTCGCCTATGCTTGAGGATTACTTGAACAATATAGATAATAGAAGTGAGTTTCAAAATATCAGTGTGCAACTCAATGGAACCATACATACATATAATTCAGATTTCCAACATAACAGAATAGAAGCGAACATAAGTCCTTAACAGAGTCAGATCATATCAGAATCATGCAGATATGCAAAGTTTTACCCCCATACTCTACACAGGAACTTCGACCATCCCAACACACCACGTGGGGTATAAAACACCCACCCATCCCTACACACCACAGAGTGTCTATACGACACTTATTAGAATAGGTTGCAACCTTGCTACCAGTATATCGGTGAAATATCGCCTCACAGAATACTTCCTCCACATATATAAATCCCACCCCATACATAGATATAGATAACAGATAAACAGATATATTAGAGACAACATGTCTCGCATGCTCAATTACAAATTTTACATACGTTTATATAGAATAAACAAATTATACATATTGTACTTCATAGTAGTCAAAGTAGTCTTTTAGAATTAGATTGCATGCATTAGGGTTTGTTTTGCACTTACCGACCCTACAGAAGGCTCACAGTCGATCAGAACGATGTGTGCGACCTTAGGAAAAATATTAAAATTTGTACCCATAGGTTCGTGTGTGCCCACACAGCCGTGTGGCTTACATGCCCAAATTAACCTTTCTCGTTTGGCCCACATGGCCTGGCCCATGACCCACATGCCCAAATCGACCTACACACACTCACTCATCACATGGCCATGCGTCGCACACGGCTGGGCAGACGAGTCCCAACTCGTTTAGAAATCGAGCCTTATTTTTTCCAAGCCTATTTTTTGGGCCTATATTTTTGCCCAACCCTCCAACTTTTCGAGTGGACCTTTTGGGTTGGGCAGGTGGCCCGACCCGTGATCAGGTCTACTTGTATTTACACAAGGGTGGCATGTCTGGGTAACCATTATAATTGGTGAGTCCTATTGAATTGGGTGTAATTCGAGCATTTCAATTACACTTTCCAATTCTTAAAGGGGAAGGTGAGTGTTGGAAAAATTACACCCAAATCCAATTTAAAAATAATATTTTTATATATTATAAAAACCATAATATATGTATGAACACGTATTAATATTTGAGACGATTATGATAAAAATTTCATATATTTTAAATCCTA
>CM025250.1:13232535-13248678 GCA_013677275.1 Gossypium schwendimanii
ATGGTTTTACAAGCCTATAAATAGACATAGTCTACTCCTCTTGTAATTATTCAAATTCGACATAGTGAACTTTCTTCTCCTCTGCCCGTGGTTTTTTTCCCGAAAGAGTGTTTAAAAATAACACATAAAATAACATATTTAGAACGTAGATGGGTGTTTAAAAATAACATACAATAAATAATGAAAAGCATAATTTATAATTAATTAATAATAACACATAAAATAGGTGTATTATTAAAATAAAAAAATAGATTAAATTATTAGATTAAGATAATATAAGATATAAGATAATAAGATATAAACATAGATATAAGATATAGATAATATTTCCTCAAAAAGAAATATGCAGATAATATAAATTATTAGGACAACTTAGTAATGATACTCAAGGAATAACATCGAATGGCAACAAGACGGAGTATAGGCGAAAACTCTAAGCTAATCAAACCGAACAATGAGACAATCCAAGCAAGTAGTATAGTATGACAACCAAAGAAACAAACATTGGAAGGAAAAATCGTGCAAATACAAAAATACTTGAATTATCAAACTACATACAATAAAGAACGTGGGAAATTGGCAACCCGAGCAGCTAAGAAATATGGATTAAAGACTTCCGATGGACACAACCACCCCTAAGTGGAAACCTCTTGAAGAATGTCAAGCCCACAAATCAATTACAGGATATCGACAAGAAAGAAGGGTAGCTACATTAAGGGAGGGTGACATTTGAGCACTCTTGAATATACGATTAAGGTTATTGCCTATATCAAGCCGATTGCAAAACACTATGCTCAAAGGTATGGCATAAAAACTCCTTCATAGACGACACCATACCCGCAACCATTCAAAACAACAACTGCAAAAGGAGATGCGACAAACCAAATGAGGACCACAATTGAGAGATCAAACATCAAGCAATAAGCATACTACAAGGCAGAGCAACATTACTTAAGACACTGAGTTGAAGGAATCGACAACAAAGAAGCCAAAAAATCGTATATCGATTTTGAATAACAATACCAAAGATGATCACTTCAAGTAGAAGAAGAGGAGAATTTGGAAGTTAGTGGAGGAATTGGATCCTGATTCTGACTAATTCTAAACAATTTAATTTAATTTTTGATTTTTATTTTAATTTGGACCTTATATTTTATACGGGATGATTTTTATTTTTTTTGTCTTTTATTTAGTTAGGATTTTAGTATTTTATATATGTAGTTTGTGTTTATTTGTTCTTTGTAGGAATCTGATAATTTTTTACGGCACTACAATTTTTAGCCTTAACCGAAAGGAAGAGTAGTCCCACTAATTGATTTGCACGAATCACACCAATTGGGTAACCTCTTTCCTTTATATTTTATTGCAAATTAAGGACAATGTGTCGAACAAAGTGTGGGGGATAACCTTTTTTCTTTTTCACTCACTTTGCTTTTCTAGTTTCTTGAGAACTTCTCACTCGGCTATTTTAGCCTTTTCAAGCTTTTTCTTTTGATAATTTTTTTTATTTTTCTATCTACACACAAGTTTACAAAACTCTTATACTCACCATAGTACATTATCCCATAGGTTCACTCTTATTTTTCTTTTATTGTGGATACTACTGTGTCGTATCTACCTAACCTACAATATCAATGGCCTAACGTCTACTTTCATGCAGGGACCAAGAAAATCGAATCAATAGATTATATTTTAAAGCTTATGGCTTCCATTATGGTTCATTAAGAAATAGGGATTTAGGCTAAAAAAATTAAGGTATTAGGGATTTTAAGTTAAGGTCATCTTTTTAGCTCTGAAATATTTACAAAACAATGTCTTAGGTGATCACTAAGTGTCCCAATTCAAGGATTACAATCAAATAAATATTAAGAGTCTACAACTTGTTATTCAAACAAGCACATGCTTTTTATGTACCTATTTATCATTTGTATGCCGAACACATTATCTGTAACAACCCGATTTTAGTGGTGTTGAAAATAGTCGTTACGAAACCACAATTCCGATGAGTGAGTAAATATTTTAGTGTTTATTTAATTTCAAAAGGATTATACTAAGGTTGCATTAAATTTTTGTTATAAAATTTTGAAGTTTAAATGATTAATTAGGTAAAAAGAACCAAATTGTAAAAGACGCAAAAGATGGTTTATATTAATTACATGGATTAAATGGCATTAGAAATATAAATTAACGGGTTTTGATGGTAATTATGCCATTTATAAATGTGGTGGACAATGATGGACATGATTTAGTTATTTTATGAGTTTATTAGCTAAGGGTAAAATTGTAATTAATTAAATAAACTTAAAATAAATCACTTAAATGATATCATCTTCTTCCTTTTTGCTTGTTTCAACCAAAAATACCATTAAAGAAGGGGTTTGAAGTTTGTACTAGGCTTGTTTCATTGCATGGTATGTGTTTAAGCCCCATTTTTAATTATTTTTATGTTTTGAGCTTGTTTTAGCTTAATTTACATAGCCCGGGCATTAATTTACAAAACTGTTAAAGGTTGGAGGTTTTTCCATGAATGAAATTGATGTTTTTGTGATGGTAAGTGTAAGATAATTAAATTTGGTTGTTAAATAAACATGATTTGTTAAGTGAATTTTTATGAATATAAGATTTAGGGATTAAATTGCTTAATTAATAAATTTCATGTATATTGTATGAAATAATGGAAAAATGTAAAAGATGTAAGCTTAGGGAAGAATCGGTTATTATGGGTTTAGGTTAAAATGGTTAAATTGCAAGTTTAGGGTTTGAGGACAAAACTTGATTAAAAGTTTAAATATTAGGGGTAAATTTGTAATTTTACATTAAAATGGAGATGAATTACAATTGACGATTCTTGTGTAGTTGGGATACTTAATTGAGTAAATTTAATATTTAGATCAAGATATACAACAACCAGACTTAAACCAAGGCAAAACTCAAGTGTTGGATTGGTTTTCGACTCTGTCAAAACAATCGTAGTTTCGAGGTATGTTTGTATGAAATATAATCTTATTAACATTAGTTTGATTTGATTATCTGTTACATTATGTTAAATATAAATTGACTCAGAAATATATCAATTTTTTGAATAATTGATGATTAAATAACCCCGTTTGAACCTTAAGAATTTTTAGGATTCGAATGACATGTCATTAAGGTTATTTAGTTTCGGGTGCTGGTCTTGAATGTCCTACCGGTGGTTGAGTTCCTATATTTGTTGCGGATTCTCCACAGCTCATATGAGCAGCATCGTGTAGCTAACATTCTGACCCACAACTCACGTGAGCATTAATGAAAAGGAAAAGTTATGGTTATATGAAAAGGCACACTATGTGTGTGCATTCCCGAGTATCTGATGTAATTCTAAATTGTTCAACAAGTAAGTAAAGGTTACAAATTGATGATTATTCATAATCTTATGAAAAGGTAAATTTGATGAATGCAACTAGAATGAAAAGATGCAACTAGAATGAACAGAGAAGTAAGCAAATATGTGATGAGTGGTATGTATATGGGAATTCATTCATGATATGTTCCATGATAAGGTTGAAAGTATATGAATTATGTACGAACTTACTAACTTGTGAGTTTGGGGATGAAAATAAGAGTTTATTAATCTTATGAGCAAGGTAATGATGTTATGCATAGTATATTCGAGTTTGAAAAGGTATGCTATTGTTTAAGTTTATACGATCTTACTAAGCACTAGTTGCTTTTGTAGTTTTTCTTCCTTTGTTTTGTAGATCATCGGTAGCTTGACCGGTTGGAATCTTATCGGAGTTTTATCACACTATCCAGTAAGCACTTTGGTATTTGGTTATTTTGGCTATGGTTATAAATGACATGTCTAGGACTTTATATAATGGGAGTTTTTTATTATGCTAACGATTAATTTGGTATGGATATACCTTTTGTGTATATATTTTGGTTTTTTGAACTTATAATGCTTTGAAAAGATTATATACAAGTTGGTTGTCACAGGCACAGAGAGATACACGACCTGGTCACACGGCCGTGTGACCTTATAATACACGGGCACAATGAGAAACACGGTCTGTGTACACGGGTGTGTGGAGTAGCCACACGATCATGTCTGGAGTCACAAGGCCTAGCCACATGGCCATGTGACCCAGTTTTCACAATTTTCCATATTTTTCTCAAAACTTTCTAATTTATTCAAATTGATCCCTGATTGCTTTTAAATTGTTTTTAAGGCCCCGATAGCTTGACTTAAGGCTCAAATGTGTATGTTTTCTATGATTGGAATGAAATATTGGAATTTATAATTAAGTTGAATTATTTGTTCTATTCTAAATTTAAAGTTTTTGTTTTGTACAATAATATTTCGTAACTCTAATTCGACGATGGAGATGGGTTAGGGGTGTTACACTATCACCTATTTACAGTGTAATAGAATGAACTAATAAGTTTAACCTTAAACAACCTAAATTCGATTACTGTCGAATTTAATTTACAATTCAAACACAGAATCCTATTTACATACTCCTAGCCAATCACTTGTATTGTTACAAGCTCGCACACAAACAAACACACACAAAAATTTAACGAAAAAAAACTAGTAAAAACAAAAAAAAAAAAATTTGAAAATTTTCTATGTTACCCCCACACTGTTTTTGGCACATTGTCCAAAATGTGTGTTCCATAGATAAGAGAAGAGACTACCCAGTTTTAGCGTTGAAGTTTCTTAGATGTGGTCGAGTGGTCCTCCTCGTGCTGATTTAGCTCTGAAATGTAGTGCCCCATATTGTAGGGGTTCCTACACAAAAATTAGCTAACATAAAAAACTAATACCAAAAATAAATAAAGTCTAGGAAAAATAAAATCTTTCAAAATAAAAATACAAATCCCAAAAACATAAAATAAAATAGACTAATTAAATAATTTTTTGTTACAAAAAAATAATTAAAAATGTCCAATTTCCAAAAAAAAAAAAAATCAAAGTCTTCAAATAAAATGGTTGAAAATAAGAAAAAAAATGCAAAAGAATGAAAACTTAATTCTTGTCTTAGTCGAACTTGAGTTCCAACTCTTCCATGTCCCCTTCATTATCTTTTTGCTCATTGTTTTCCACTTTTGGGTCCTTTTCCTTATTAGTATTGGGATCTTGCAATTGGTTAACTTCAAGGGTTGGAAATTTGGGCATCTTCAACTTGAGTCATCTCGCATAATCCTCGAACAACAATCCTGCTAACCGCCTCTGGACATACTAACGTCTAGAGTGTGAGTACTGCAATAAAAAATAGAATTACAAGCCGGTATCCTCAAGTATATGGGTCTAGTTGTAATATAGTTTTTCAATGGAGTGGGTGAGTACTCCGAGGATCGTACTCAATGGAGGTAAACGCTAGATCAATTCTAACCTAAACACTAAAAGATCTAATTAGTACTTTTAAATTTAGTTATAGTATGAAGAATATAAAATAAAGGATGTTTAGGGTTTTTATAATAATGAAAAAAATAGCATAAAAAGATAAAATTCAAGATATTAAAAAGGAAGAATAAATCAAATATGATTATGGGAAATTAGCTCTTTTCAGTAATCTCCATCAATTGTCGCTTTAGGTTTCTTGTCTATCAACTAGTCGCTACCCTAATAGGATCTTCCTATCTTCCACTAACATAACGAGTTAGAAAGAACTACTTGTGTTACGACCTCACAGTCCAGACTAGCTTCGGGTAAAGGTGTTCGTGGATGGGCAATACCATTTTTGGGTTAATTCCCACCTTGATGAC
The DNA here is from genome assembly GCA_013677275.1 of Gossypium schwendimanii. NCBI lineage: Eukaryota > Viridiplantae > Streptophyta > Magnoliopsida > Malvales > Malvaceae > Gossypium > Gossypium schwendimanii. The sequence continues at coordinate 13,238,284 of CM025250.1, forward strand.
TTCCCGTGGTTGTCAAGCCTAGGGTTTGCTTTAGTTCTCCCTTTCTGAAATAGTTGATTCATTAAGTAACCCTACAAAATAGTTAATAGATCATACTTCCACTCGCTAATTCCTCATAGAAGGATTACTTCCTCATAATGTTCATAAAAAATATATAATTGATGTAAAGAGAAAGCATGCTAATTAAATCTACAAGATAGAGTAAACGAAAGAACCTGATTGTATTGGTATTAAGTGCAAATCCACAGAGTAGAATGATTGCACAATCCAAATCTCTTGAAAGAAAACAACAAAAAATAAACTAAACTCTAGCACCTTGAGAAAATGAAACTAAATATAAAGGAATAAACTAGGTTAACAAAAAGGTGTCTTTAACATGTGCCAAAAGAGCTTATTTATAACCTCAGGTCGCTGTCGTCCTTAACCCTAGGTTAGTTGACATTCCCAAGCTTTATGTTTGATTGTAAGGACCAAAATGCCCTTACTTCATGTCTAATTTCCATCCCAGTGTTGATGTCGCAACACACTAGGACTTGTGTCACAACATAGCAACCAGTATGCTCCTCTGTAGCCATCTTCAAGGGTATGTCGCGACACCCTCAGTCTATGCCGTGACATCGAAGAAAGACTTGAGTTTTCTTCATTCTGTTCCCTATGTTGCAAAATAAGTCCACTCGCCCTACGACATAACATCCAGTATCATCTTAAAATGCCTTCTGATGGTCTCCTACACACTTATGAAGTATGTTAGCTCTCCCTTAGGGTCAATAAAAGACTCAATTTTCACATTTTATTGAATGTAACTAAAACTAAAAAACTTAACTAAAATGTAATGAAAATGCTTGTATTCAGGATCCTTAAGTGTGAAAGCTAGTTTAACTCGCTACACCAAATTTTGGCACACCACCTGCCTCGTGCATCCATTGCTTTATCGATTCAACATCCAAACTAGAGTTGGTGCCATTGTTTTGTTGACGATTCGGTGTCTTTTGTTTCTTTAGAGGAGGTATTCTTCTTTTTTTTTGTTGCTTGTGTCTTATTTCCCTTATTGAATTACCTTTGGTGGGATGCGATGTGTTGCTTATAGATTGAGTTTCCAATTGAATTCATAGTTGGTCACAACCACCACTTAGACCGTCCCATAAAAACCTTTGCATTTTTGCACAGGGCGATTATAAGATGTTGAAAGAGGAGCCCTACTTTTTCTTCGCAGATGTAGTGGATCATGCTTCGGTATATCCATGTTCCAACACAGAAATTTTCTTTCTGGAAAATAGAATTTAACATTGAAGCTAGAAAAGTAGTGATGTTAGAACTATTCGCAGTAGGGTATATGCGGGAACAAACAAATTATACCCATAGTTTAGCTAAAGGAATCATACTTGATGAATGGAAGAACATCAACAAGTTGGTAGCTAAATCTCTTCGCCATTCACCCTTCCCCTCAGTTAATAATCAATTACTGCCTCTAAGCTAATGTTCGAGAAAAAAATTTCAGTCGGTTCTTTGGATAAAATCATACATGTAAACTGTGACCTCATAAACCTTACAAATTTCAGGACTTGAAATTAAAATATCTTTTCCTCTAAAAGTAACATACGACCAAGGTTCACCTAATGGTCTTTTCGTCTCGTGCTCTTTGAGTGATGCATAAAATTCTTGCACTGTTGGAATGCACGCCGATTTAGAGGGGTGTTTCCCAAAATTTTCCCACTTATGAGCATGCATTATTTCCCAAACTTCGCCTCCACTATCCATTGGGATATGAATCCCCATTCTTGAATAATGGGTTTCCTTTTAAAAAATTTGAGATGTTCATCGAGGTCATATTTTCTAGGTTTAAGAAGTTTTCAACGACCGACAGTTCATCGCATGGCATTCTTTGAGTGTGTTTGGTAGCCATTACAACAAGAAAAGTTTTTTTTTTTTTTACAAAACACCAAAAACAGTATACCTAAAGTTCATAAAACAAATTTAAATATGTTAAAGTCTTGAAATGATAACCTCTTGAACCATCGTTGTGGGGTTGGCAAAAGATTTTTTTGATGTATGCAACCAGTTGGCAAGCTATAGCAATGAAGAGCAAACAACACTTGGGAAGGGTAAAAGTTGTATGTAGAGGAGGGAAAAACATTGGACAAAGATATTGTAATGGGTTTTGGGGTTGGTAAGTGTTTAAGGGTATCTTAAGAGTGTATTTAAAGGGCTTAATTAGTGTTTTTAAGGCTAAACAGACGTGTTTTATAAAAGGAAAATTAACTGATTACGTGAAAATCTGTGGAAAATCATGTAGATTGATGTGGTGTCGCGACACCAATATTTAGTATCGTGAAATCGCACTTCGAGTACTCCAAGATTTTATTTTGATGTTCAGTTTCGTAACATTGATTGTGGGTGCCGGGACACGGACTCTCCAGTTTGGATTTTCAAGCTTCGAAGTATCAAGTCATGATACTGCAGGTTAGTGTTGTGACATTGCCCTTCTTTCAGCAATGTTGAAGTATTCTAACTTTGATGTTGGGACTCCATAATAATAATGTCGCGACACCACCCTAGATCTCTTAAAATCACCCTTTTATTGCATGCATCTCCTTATACCATCCCCTTTTGTTAGCTTGTTAATGTACAAAAAATACAAAGTTAGATATCGTCATAATACAATATGTTATGTATTAAGTTTTAGTCTTATCTTGTGTATGATTTCTTGATTCATCTGGATCCCAGCTCTAGTTCTGACTACAATTTTTTGTGTCATCTACCACATCCATCACAACTGGGCAGTCAAAATTGTTTTTCGCTGACCTTCTCAATGTTGCCCCCAAAATAGTGTTTCAGTCTCTACCCATTGACAATGAATATTTCTCCCTCTTTATTTGTTAGCTCCATTGCTCCGTAGGGAGATGCATGTTTAACAAAGATGGCTCTATCCATCTCGATCACAGTTTTCCCGAAAAATAATTTTAGTCTTGAGTTGAACAGTAAAACCTGTTGTCTGATTTGAAGGATTGATTCTTTATCATGGCATAATGTCTTAGCTTACTTTTCTCCTTATACAACTCTGCATTTTCATATGTCGTAAATCAAAATTCCTCTAACTCATGTAACTGAAATAGGCATGCTTCATTGGATAAGTAGGATCTAGATTCAATCCTTTAATGGCCCAATAAGAGTGTTTTTCTCTAATTCGATTAACAAATGGCAAATTTTTCGTAAACTAATATGTAATGAGACATACCCAATGGATTTTTGTACACTGTTTGACATGCCCATAATGCATCATCCAATCATGTATTCCAGTCTTTTTTACTTGGGTTCACTATCTTCTCCAATATCTATTTGACTTGCCGATTTGATACTTCTTCTTGACATTAGCTTATGGGTGGTATGTCATACTAATTCAATGTTTGACACTATATTTTTCCAAAGCTACCTCTAACTGCTTGCTGCAACTATGTCATCTTTCATCGCTAACAAGTGCTATAGGGGTCTCAAATCAAGAGAAAATACTCTTGCGTAAGAATCGAACTACAGCGTTAGTGTTGTTGACAGATAACGACACCATTTTTACCTATTTTGATACATAGTCTAATGCTAAGAGAATGTACTGATTACCGAAAAAGCTTGGATATGGACCCATAAAATCAATTCCCTGCACATCAAATACATCTACCTCCAAAATTCTAGTTTGTGGCATTTCATCCATTTTTGATATGTTCCCTTGTCATTGACATATGTAGCATCATTGAGAAAATTCTTAGACGTCTTTGATCATTGTGGGCCAGTAAAATCCTGACTCAAGTTTTCTCTTTGTTGATCATTTTATTCAAAATGGTCCCCACATGGTGACGTGTGCCATCCTAACAAGATGTCTTCCATTTCCTCCTCTTTCACTCATTGTTTGATCAGTTGGCTTGCACATTTTTGAAATACATAGGGTTCCTCCTATATATATTTACAGGCATCATACATTATTTTTTTCTTCTTCTGTCCTGATACATTTGCAAGAAAGACTCCTCTATCTAGATAACTCACAATGTCTACATACCAAAGCGTTTTGTGGGTCAGCTGCATTACTTCATGGTGGACCACTTGGAATAACTATTCATCAATAAATCTTTCATTAATTTTTTTATCATCTTGTTGGCTTACCTCACTCTCTAATTGTGAGAGATGATCTGCCACTTGATTCTCAGTGCCTTTCCTATCAAGGATCCAAATATCAAGTTTTTTAAGTATTAACACTCATCGTATTAATCTGGCTTTAGTCTATTTTTTCTTCATAACATACTTCAGAGTGAATTGATTAGTGTAAACGTACACCCGATTTTCCATCAAATATGGACAATTTTTTTCACAAGCAAACACCACAACCAATATTTCCTTTTCTATAGTTATGTAATTGCATTAAGCAGGATTCTAAGTCTTACACGTAAAATGAATTACATAGACAATTTGTTCTTTATTGTATCCTAGTACTGCTCCATCAGCATAATCACTTGTGTCAGACATGATAACAAAATGTTCTAACCAATCTGAACTAACTATTATAAGAGCTTAAACTAACCTCTATTTAATTCGTGTTGGAATAAGTTCATTCTTTTCAGTTGTTACAATCGTTAGACCACCTTTCTTTGCAACGCACTAAGTTGGACTAACCCATTTGCTATTGAATATTGCGTACACAATTCCCGTATCCAACCACTTTCACAACTCTTTTTCACTACTTCCTTTATTGTTGGTTTAAGTCACCATTGTGCATATACCATTGGTTTCTTACCTTCTTCCAATCATATTTTATGTTGGCAAAGAATAGTGTTATTTCCTTTTATTTCAGCAATTGTCCATCTGATTGTCTTCTTGTGTGATTTTAGGACTTTCAAAAGTCATTTTCGTGTTTGGATGATAGATTATCAGCAATAAATACAGGTAAGGTGTTGTTTTGACCGACAAACCAACATGGGGGATATAATGTCGCAACATAAAAAGTAGAATAGAGAAAGTGACAAATTGCCTTCAATATCGCGACACAAGCCGAGGGTGTCGCGACATACCCTTAGACATGGGTATAGAAGAATATGTTGGTTGCTACATCACGACACAGGTCCTAGTGTGTCGTGAAATTGACTCTGTGATGGGAATCAAACATGAAGTAGAGGCATTTTGGTTTACACAATCAAACTTTAAGCTCGAGAACATTAGTTAACCTAGGGTTAAGGACGACGGTCACTTGAAGGCTATAAATAGGCACCTTTAGCACATGTAAAAGAAATCTTAGTTTTAACCTAGTTTTCTTCCATTAAATTTAGTCTTGTTTTCTTTCCTTCTTGGGTTTTCCTAGTTTTAGTTATTTTCTTTCTTCAAGAGATCTTATTGTAAAGGAGATAAAATTCTATGGATTCGTGCTTATTATCAATATCAATGAGGCTTTTCTTAGACTCTCTATTTCAACCCATTCCCTATGGTTAATTCTTCTATTTATTCCATTTTGTATATGAAAGCCATGAAGAACTCTTAATTGTTTTGTAGGGTTAGTCAATAGATCAATTGTTTGGGAAAGGAAGAACATGAAACAAACCTTAGTCTTGAAAACCCTAGGAAGTCATCAAGGTGGGAATTAACCCAAAATTGGTATTGCCCATCCGTGAACACCTTGACTCAAACTAGTTTGGACTGTGAGGTCAAAAAATAAGTAGATCTTGCTGACTCATTATGTTAGTGGAAGGTCGAAAGATCCTGCTAGGGCAGAGACTAGGTGATTGACAAAGAACCCGAGATGACAGTTGATTGAGATTACAACAGCAAGCTAATCACCCATCTTTAGATTTGATTTACTTTATTTCTCTCTGTCTCTTGCAATTTTACTCTTTTTATGTTATTTTATTCCCATAGTTTAAGAAACCCTAAAATTATCTTTTATTTTAATTTCGTACTATAACTGACTTAAACTATTAAGTAGATTTTTATTTGATTAAGCTAATATTGATTTAGTACTCGCCTCCCTTGGGTACGATCTTCGGAGTACTCACCTACTTCGTTGTAAAATCTATATTACAATTCTACCCGTATACTTGTGGATAACACCTTGTAATTCTTCATTCTATTGCAGTATTCACACTCTAGACGTTAGTATGTCCAGAGGCGGTCAAGTTGTTGGCACCATTACTGGGAGGCAACGTCACTAGATCGATATTAACTTTTGCTTGTTAAGTAATAATTAGGAAATTTGTGGGTTATAGTTATGCTTTTCAATTTATTTTGTTACGTAACACTTCTAAAATTTATTTAATTTTAGGAATCCTAAACACAAAACAGTCACTCAGCACAAGTCATAGATGACTTCTATTATATGTGGACGGATTAAGACTTCGATTATGACGAAGATATTTACGAAGGAGTCTATGAATATTGGGAAATTCAGAAGAATCAATGATTGCTAATGCTCAAATTAAACGAAATTAGAGGGGAGACCCTAGCTTATCCCGAAGATGATAATGACCACAATAATATGCCATCAAAAAGGTACCAAGAAGTGCCAAGTCTAAAAGTACTCAAAGAAGAGAATGTTATCATAGGAGCTTGTAAAGGAGAAGAATCTTTAGACTATTATCCCCTCCACCTGATAGAAAAATATTTAGACAACTTAAATGGAACTTCAGAAAGAGGAGATATAGAGCTAGCAGAGGAAATGGACAATGAATTGAAGAATCAAATAGATAAGGAAAACATCGTCTCAGAAACCTCGGGTGATACTGAACCATAAGAATAGTATAACAAAGACACCAAGACGATGATAGTTATGACTAAGTTAATAGAAAAATGTCTATCAATTTAGAAGTTCACAAGACACCAAGATGAGAAACCAGCGATCCCGAAGGATGAGCCTAAATTGACCATTCTGTTCACGTCCCTAATCCTAAACTAAGAACCCCAGAAATCTATAGATCGAGGAATTTGCCTGTTCCTGAAAGGAGTGGGAATATATATATTGACAGAGATTACAATCATATAGTAGGTTACCGTCAGGTCGAATAGTTATTGTGTATAAACCTCGATTATGGCCGTTACAGAATGTTCAATTCCTCCAAGGACCATCGAAGGGAATTATTTGTAGTCCAATAGATGGATTTATAAGCCCACTAAAGCATAACTCTAGTAACGCAATACAATCTTCTTTCTTTATCTCTTTGCAAATAGCTTTAAAATGTACTTTTGGAAAGGCAAACCTGACTAATGAAAAGAACAGAAACACCATAGAAAACCATTTGAACCTCAATCCTTAACCTTTCTCCAACATATAGATGTTGAACACCAATTAAAGTAGTTATGTGGGTATGTGGCCAAGCAAATTACTGATAGTTATGACCTACAAAAAGAGTTGTTAATAGTTAACGCAGTCCAAAAAGGTAAATTCAGGGAAAGAGACAACTGCAGATGAGTAAAATGGCATGATGGGTGTTGGAGTAACACAGATAGAAATAAATTACAAGGAGCACATCATGCATATTGACTAAGCTGATGGACAATTCTGGCAGCAAAACCTAACTTTTTCTACTAATTGATCATTACTAACTATACTAACTACATATTTTACTAACAAAATTGTTAACAGTTATAGGCAGGTCAAAGACGGGTCCAACAGACGTCTAAAGCATGCCAAAGGACCAGAAATATGGAAAACAAGGTCAGTCACGACACAGACAACTCTGTGTCGCAACATCAAGGGTAGTAATAAAAAAGTTTACAAATCTACCCAATGTTGCGGCATCACTTACCTGTGTTGCGACATAAAAGACAGTTTCTCCAGAATTCTAAAACTGCAGGGTGTGTCGCGACATCGAACCCCGATGTCACTACATTTCTATAATTTTCTGCAAGGTTAACCTAACCCGACTACGTAACCCGACGACATAATCACTATTTTACTCAAATTTTAACCCAAAAACACCCTTTTTAATAATATAACTATCCCTCTAGATTAATCTAATTTTATTCTAAACATTTACTCTTTCAAAACCCTAAACTGCCAAAACCTCTCTTTTTCATAAACCCTAAATTTTTAATCCCCCATTCTAAGAAGCTGCTTTGGAAGGTGTTGTTAACAACAAAAGAGAGAGGGAAGCACATACAATGTAAACAAGAGTTAAGGTTCAAGTATTCTCAATCTTTTACTGTTTTATTAATTAATTTTCATGTCTATGTTGGAAATATTATGCCTCCTTGAAAGAGTAAAAGAACTTATGTTTCGAAAACTCTACTTGTTTCTGACCCTGTTAGATTCCATAATGCCAATATGGAAAAATACTTTTTAGAGTCGTAGGGAATACCTCTAATTCAGGAGCGAAGGTTTGAACCCATGATAGTCCATTGCAATGAAATTTGGACTTTGGTTCGTTATCATCAATGGGAGCAATCTTGTGTTACTTCCATGAATAATGCAAATATACCTGTGGTTCTGGAATTTTATGCATCCCTTAAGGACCAAATAATTAAGAGAGGTTATAATACAGTAATCACTGACGTTGAAGTATGAGGGGAAGATGTTCCAATTTCTCCTAATGATATCTATGAATTTTATAACTTCTCATTTTATGAAAAAGATTTTATTGATAGTGTAGATTTAGAGAGGTTTCAAAACATTAACATGGAACATGTTATAAAATATCTGACAAAAGGTAGGGGTAGTTGGATATACAAGCCAGATCTTGAGCTTCCAACGAACTTTAGTCAAGCTATTATGTTTTTTGTAGCTAATATGTAGATGCAATTCATTGGCACTAGAATTGCACCCGCACTGAATGTATCTAACGCTAATGTATTTCGATCAGTTTTGCTATATGGTATTCTGCAGTTTCGAAATTGTACGTGCAAGGCTAAAAAGCTGGACTTTTCTTCCCACACCTCGTAACACCACTATGCCACCAGGAAAAAGTGCCGATGAGCGACAATGAGAAATTCATGAAACCTACGAGGAGTATCAGTGGAGATACATTATATACATAGCATGTTCAGCTTTAGCAGAAGAAAATTATTGAATGAAATAAAGGTGGAAGAAGAAAATAGACATGCCAACATCAATTAAACAGAAAGATTCAATGAAGGTTAAAAAAGGAGCTAGTGGAACCATTGAAGCAAAACTAGATGAGAGGATTAGATGGATGCAGGAAATAGGCCCGATACTTTAAGAATTCGTAAGGACGAATGGATTACATGCTCTAAGTTACCCTCCAGATATGTTCAAGCTGATTTTGACTCATTAGAATTAGGGGGCGAATCCTAAGGAGGATAGTACTACTCAAGAATACCCTAAAACAGAGGATGAGTACAAAGTGATATTTCAGCCGTAATTTTCTACACCAAAAGGACAATCTAATTTTGAAAGCATCTTGGTGGAATGGACTGAAATAGGGAAGTCCTAAGGTACTATCTTACAAGCATGATTTTACTAAAGAAGAAGGGTGTGTACAAACCAACCAAATCTTATATTTGAATCTACAAAGGAGGATGTTATACTGAGTCTTCCATGAGGGAGGGTTTATGCCAATGTTTAATTCACAAAAATTATTCATTGAGGTGATATGGTACTCGTACAAACAGTTTAGTGTGGAACAGACGGATCAGGGTAGGGATTCACCTACATGGCAAAGATGATTTCAGGTTCACCAATAGTAAAGGTAGTCATCGAACTATATATATGCCCATATGGTTATCTTAAGGAGGTAAAATTAGGCAAGGTAAAATGGAAATCTGTAATGATAGATGAAAAGTAAACGTGGCCACGAGCCGTTTGTCTTTGTGATGAATGACTTAATTACCATTTGATAGTAGTTGGTTTTTCATGAAAGAAGATCTAATCGTTACAATGAGATAAAATAAGATCATATTGACAGAATGATTTTATCCCAAATAGATTAAGGATACACACTTATGATAAGGTCATTGGACTGTTGGAAAATTGGGTTTAGAAAATGCAACGACAAAATGTTTAAGGGAAAACCATAGCTTTAAACTTTTTCCCTAAATAAGAACTTGATTGTGTTATCTAAAGTAATAAATACATAGTCAAAATTGTACCTTTTGATTTGTCTAGGATGAATGCTTCGACCGAGTAGTCTTCTCTGCTATCCTCAAGCTCACGTTTGCTGAGTGTGGGCTCGCTTTGAATAAAAAATTCACAAAATTACCAGTAGAGTAATATCATAATTTCACTAACCTTCTGGGGTCAAGTTGTAAATAACAATTATATCTCTAGAAATTTTCTAAAATAATTTCTTCAAGCAATTTTTTCTCTACAAATTTTCTTGAATTCAAGTGTGTGAGAATAATGATCCATGCTCTCTTTATATAAAGAGAGTTTAGAGAGGGTTCAAGTATGATTATAATTAAACACATTAATAT
>CM025250.1:13262613-13274904 GCA_013677275.1 Gossypium schwendimanii
TGTGAACCCTTCCCAAAAATAAAACTGTTTTTATTCCATTTAAGGGACAAAAAAAAAATCTATATAGGGTAGAATTTGACCCGGACGTGTTATGTGATTTTTAAGTTGTTTTGAATTCAAAATTTATTTTTGCATTTGGATTACTTGGATTCAATCCTGTAAGACTTATATTTTATTAAAATTAAGGTAAATTGGATTTAATGAATTAATTAGATGAAGACAAATTAAAATTTCTATAAAAAAGACAAAATATATATTTAGGCGGTGCTCAAAAAAGGGCTGCAAATTCTTGGATTAATTTAGAGATTATTTTATACCACAGTTTGAATCATTTTAACGATGTTATAAGGAGGATTTATTTTAGATATTAAAGTAAATTAAATTTAGGGCAAATTATATTAGAGGTCACTTAACTATTTTTTTTTTCGTCATTCAACTATTAAATTGTCTTTTTGGTCACTAACTAGCTAACGTAAAAATGGAAATACCCCAAAACTCAAAACATAGTTCGGTGACTAAAAAAGAAATAGTTGAATAGTTGATTGGTCATTTTGTAACTTTTCAAAGATGGGTGGCCAAAATAGAAAAAAATATAGCTGAGTGACTACTAAGGTAGTTTATCCTAAAATTTAATATGTAATAAAATACTAATTCACATTAAAGTGATGACATTATCAACTTAAGTAAATTATTTTTCTTGTCCACAAATATTGTTTAAAAATATGGAAAGGTTGATTGAGTGTTTAAGGGAGTGTCGGCTGCCTAGATCCCTACAAAAGTTTATGATAGTTTCTATATTTGTGTTGTTGGCAATTTATTAAAATGTGTTTATGAGTTGTGATGATTATGTGGATAATACCTAACCCATCAAGGATGATATCTAACCCATAAAGGAAGATCATATCACTTGGGGAAACATATTTAGAAGATTGATTAGATCGAATCACCCCAATCTAATCCACTATATTGTGGATATTGGATTGGAACATTGCATTCTTAGCTGTCAATGGGATAAGTTTACCTTGTTTAGTATTATTCTATTGTATTTAGTTTATTTCATTGTTGTTTAATAAGGATTGATATAAATATTCTTATATTAGCAAGTATTGAAATATTCTATATAATTGAGAGACTTGTATAAGTTTTGGTATTGAGAGATTGAGCAATTAATCTATTCTAGTGAGGAACTTTAATTTGTGAGTGCATTTTGATAGTAAAACCTTTTGTGTTGTGGTTTTACTTTGTTGAGTTCACTGGGGTGAATTTAGTGATGAGAGTATCAATCTTCAAAGTGAAAAAGTGAGGAACTTTTCATGGGTGAGTGATAGATTATGACCAATTGTTGTACGTGTTGAAGATAGTGAAACCGAACTATATAAACAATCTTTGTGTCTTTTTTTTTTTTTCACGTAATGCTTGAAGGAGTACTCACTCCCTTAGCCATTCCTTCCAAGCACATAGATTATACCTTAACAAAGCTTTAATTGGTATAAAAGCTTACCACTTGAAATAGCTAGTGGAGATCCTTAATGTTACTAGTTTCAAGCTATGGAAGATTCATCTACTTCAAGACCCACTATGCTAAAGGATGGAAATTATGCATACTAGAAAGCATGCATAAAGGCATACATTAAGTCCATTGGTGAGGCAGCATACTGAGCTATGCTAACTAGATGGGAGCTACCTAAAATGGATACTAAAAGTGGAGTGGTTGTTAAGCTAGAGGTTTAGTGGACCACTTAGGAAGAAAATTTGGCCAATGCAAACTCCAAATCTTTATATGTCATCTTTTGTGTAGTTGACCTACATAAATATAAAAGAATTTCCAAAAGCATTGTTGCTAAGACCGCTTGGGGTATCTTGAAAACTACTCATGAAGGAACACCTAATGTCATGCAATCAAAGATGTAAATGCTGACTTCAAGATTTGAAAGCTTAATAATGCAAGAATCAAATACTATTAGAGAGTTTTATGCAAAGTTGTGTGATCTACCAAACTAGCCTTTTGATGTAGGAATGGAATATTCAAATACCAAGCTTGTTTGAAAGGTGTTAAGGTGTCTTCTAGAGAGATTTATTAATATCATAGCTATGAAGAGGTCAATGATATTGAAAAGTTGGCTATTGATGAACTCATTAGTTTCTTATAGAACTTTAAGATGAACTTTTATGAGGCTAAACATAGCAAAGCAAATGAAATGGAAAAAAAAATTACTCTTTAGGTGAATGAGGAAGCGCCAACTCCCTGCATCTTACCATTAAATATCTTCAGGAACAAATTATGTTACTTAGAGTTTCAATAAGGCCTTCAAGAAATCATTAAGAAGATTTAAAAAGTTTGAAGCCAATACTAATATTCCTAGGAACAAGTCAAAGGGAATTGTCTTTAAGAAAGAACCTGAAAAGGCAAGAAGTAGGGTGTACAGTGCTATGAATGTCAAGGATATGGTCATATCCAATTTAAGTGTGCTAACACTCTGAAAAAAAAAAAAGAAGTCACTTTGTGTAACTTCAAGTGATGATGATTCATCTAGTGGATCTGATTCAAAAAACGATCATCAAAATTTCTTTGCTTTCATTGCCAGTACTATTGATGGTGAAGATTTTGATGTGTTGGTTAAACAAGTAGCTACTAAATAGGCTCTTCCTGTAGAGGAACTAGACAATATTGTGAAGATCAAAAAGGAACTTGTAGAGACAAACCTTATGTCTGAAATGTTCAGAACCAATAGCAACAAACTTGACGAAATTCTCACTACTAAAAGAAGATATCCAAACAAGACAGAGAATGCTAAAGTAAATTAGATTCTAAATCTAATGAGGGTATTTTTCTTGGTTATGTCAACAACATTAAAGCTTTTAGGGTGTTTAATAAATGTACTCAGAAGGTCATAGATTCAATCAATATGGTGGTTGATGATGTTGGGGTTCATGAGATTCACGGTAATGATGATAAAGGTAAGACTCATGATGTTGTGCCTGAGGGAGTGCCCACTTCCCTTAATATTGCTATGCTTGAAGAAAATTAAGAAGTAGAAGGTCAAGATGTTCAAGTTATTGATTAGGTCAATGATCAGCCTAATGATGGTGAGTAACTTCAACATTCAGCAAGAGTTAGAAAGGATTAATCAATTGCTTACATAATTGGTAATATGCATGATGGAATCGAAATAAAGGGCAAACCAAAACATAAATATAAATGCATGGCTTAATTGGCTTGTTACACTTTTTAGATCTAGCCAAAATGTGTAGAATAGGCCATTAATAATGTTCATTGGATCCAAGCCATGCAAGATAAGTTACAACAGTTTGAGAGAAATGAAGTATGGGAGTTGGTGCCTAGGCCATCCGATTGCAACATAATTAGCACCAAATGGATCTTCAAAAATAAGAAAAATTAGCAAGGTGACATCACTAGAAACAATGTTAGATTTTTGGCTCAAGTTTACACCCAAATAGAGGGTATTGATTTTGAAGAAACAATTGCTCCTATGCAAGGCTTGAGGCAATTCATTTATTGCTTGTTATGGTTGAACATATTAACATCAATTTGTTCCAAATGGATGTTAAGAGTGCTTTCTTGAATGGATTTCTTAAAAAGGAGGTGTATGTTACTCAACCTTAGGGGTTTGAGGATACAGCCAATCCAGAGTATGTCTACAGGTTGAGGAAAACACTATATGGTTTGAAACAAGCTCATCAAGCTTGGATGATAGGTTGTCTTTATATTTACTTAGGTAAGAAATTCAAAGAGGTTTTATGGACAAAACATTATTTACTAAGAGGAATAGAAGGACAACAATCATGGCATAAAAACATGTCGATGACATAATATTTGGTGCTACTTCAATTGTTGCCAATAACTTATTTGTGAAGATAATGTAAAGTGAGTTCGAAATGAGCATGGTAAGTAAGTTATCTTAGTTCCTTGGATTTAGAGCCAAGCAATATGAGGTTTGAACTTTCTTATCTCAAGAGGAATATATCATTACAAGCTAATTCCTCTTGAGCCAAGCAATATGTTAAGAAAGTTCAAACCTATCTTTAGTAAACCAAAGTTCTTTCTAGTTTATTAACCAATCTAAACTAGAAAGAACTTCTATGCATGTTAATGAGAAACTATCTGCAAATGTTAAGGGAGTGCTCACTCCTCAAACAACCTATAAAAGCATAACCATCGGTCTTCTATATATCATTACAAGCCATCCTGATTTATACTTTGTTTTTGGTGTTTGTCCCAGGTATCGAGTCAATCAAAATCTCATGTCATGGCAGTCAAACAAATCATTAGGTACGTTTACGGTACTCCTAATCTTGGCATTTGGTTTACTAAAGATAGTTCAATGTGCTTAGTAGGATACATTAATGTTGACTTGGATGGGACCATGGATTATCAAAAAAGCACTTTTAGAGAGTGTTTTTACTTTGGAAATAACTTGGTTTTATAGTACAGAAAACAAAGGTCAATATCTTTGTCAAAAATAGAGGTAGAATACATTGCAAGAGGTAATTTTTGTTATTAGTTGTTATGGATGAGGCAAATGTTGGAGGACTTTAAGTTGCATTGCCAATTTCCACAACTTATTATGACAACACAAGTGCCATAATCATTTCTAAGAACCCTGTGAAGCATTCTAGAGCCAAACACATAGATATAAGGAATCACTTTATCAAAGAATTGGTGTAGTATAGGTCAATTGAGCTGAGGTATATTTTTACACAAGGTCAATTAGTAGATTTATTCACTAAAGTATTGGATGTCAACAAGTTTGAGAGATTGAGAAGCTCGATTAGTGTCTGTCGAACATGAATTAATTGACAGTTATGGGAGACATCTACATGACAATCTTAGATGTCATTTTGATGATTTTTCAGAATAATACCATTCCTAATTATCTACTTAATTTTTTGAAAGAATAGTTTTTTATTCTTTTTGGCTCCAATGGTAATTTTGGTGGGAAATATTAGAGAGATTTTCTCTTTCCAAATATCATGGCAAACGTGCATTAATTGAGAAGTGAAAACTATCATTCCTTATTTAAATAGTTAATCTTATCAATTTTGATTGTTTACCTTGACTGTTCACAAGTTTCTTAGAGATATTTCAGTTTCCTTACTACTTAAGTTGTTTATCATATTCCAAACTCTACGCATTCCTTCAAGCTTTATTTAAGCTCGCACAAAAATAAAATATGTTGAGGATTATAAGAGGCAACAAAATTTGCAACACCAATTAGGTATAGTAGCCAGGCTCAAGCTATTATCGAAGAACTCCAAGGACTGCCCACTCTCCAAATTCCTACTCGGACTAACAGTTTTATTTGTTGAGTTCACTGCAGTGAATTTAGTGGTGATACATATCAATCTTCAAGATGGCTAAGTGATTGTCACATGTGAGTAATCACTTGTTGTAAGTGTTGAAGATAGTGAATATTTATCACTAATGTAGGCTCCACAGATGTAGGGAAACCAAACTACGTAAACAATCTTTGTGTTCTTTGTTTATTTTTTATTTTCACAGAATTCTTGAAGGAGTGCCCACTCCCTTAACCACCAGGTACGGATCCAGGAAGGGACCCCCTTGGAATTTTCAAATTTTTGAATTTTATATATAACTTATCATGTATTTTAGATTTGGTGTCCACATTGTATAACATTCACCTCCTTGACCTAATTGTATTTCATATAATTCGCCCCCTTAAGCCATAAGGTTATATTTTATATTAACAAAGTATTTTTCAGTTTTTGATTATATAAATTTAATAATAATCAAATATTAATGTATGATGGGCCTTGAAAGACTCAACTTAGAGGGACAATATGGAATTTAAAGCCACATTCTAGAAGTAATTGATATGGCCCATACCCATACATATTAGGTTAGTGACTTTCTTGTGTTTTGATTTGTATGTCTTACAAAGGAATTATCTTCCTCTGATGAGGTGCTGACACTTCCTAGAGAAAAAGAAAATATTAGGTTAGTTTGATGCCGAGACTAAGAGCACAGAGTAAAAAAATACAAATTATCTTCCTCTCGGCTCCTTACGCAAAAGACCTCTCGATAAATATTTTTGCATAAATTATGTTTTTTATTTATTTGACTTATTATTTTTGTTTTTTTCCTAATATGTTGTTGTTTAAATATTATACAGTCTTTAGGTTTTTCGATTAAATTATGGTCAACAAAAAGATCGAATCTTTTTTCAAGAAAAGAGTATCAGAAAGTAATCATGATCAATCAATTCCTAAACATTCTGATATTAGAGGAGAAACATCAAATATCAGATCTTCCCAAGCTCCTAAATGAGATATCAAGTTTTCTCAATCCCAAGATCCTTAACGAGATATCAAGTCTTCTCAATCCCAAGATCCTAAATGAGATATCGAGTCTTTCCAACTTCTTGAATGAGATATAGGGTCTTCTCAAGCTCCTGAATGAGATATAGGGTCTTCTCAAGTTCCTGAACATCTCCGTAAGGTGTTAAGAGTCAAAACAAAAGAGTTTGATGCTTCTTCTTTAGAGTGTGATCCGAGACTTCAAAAATCTATCTAGGATTACCCTTCAAATCAACAAGACGAAGTCCGTAAGCTTACATTAAGCCTGGGCCATATCAAATGATTCCTCCAAGTGAGGCTCCAACATATCCTCAATATATTTACAAGAATGGACGTCAATTTCTCCTATCTTGGTACAAGTTATTCCCAGACTGGTTCAATTTTTCACCAAGTAAGAATGTCACATATTGCCTTCCTTATTTTCTCTTCAACAATTCATTTCAGTGTCATGGAAATACTTTTACAAGCCAATGATTTCGATCATGGAAGAAGGTCAAGGAAGGATCTAAATGTCCTTTTGTTACTCATGTGGCTAAGGATGAAAATCCTTTTCATATGAATGCAATGAAAATTTATATCGATCTTCAGAATTCTTTGCAAAATATTGAGAGAATTATCAAGAAACTAAATTCTAAACAAGTTGCAAGAAATATGCTACAGCTCAAGGCGACAATAGATGTTGTCAAGTGGCTTGTTGATAACTCTTGAAGAGAGTTGTATTTCATGCCTTTAGACCTAGCCACTTACTTGTACTTAGGTACATTTAGTTGCATTTTAGGACATTTCATTCGTATTTTCATCATTTCATTACGAGTTTGGACTGTGTTTAAATATTAGGTACTTTTAAGTGCTTGTGGCAAGGTTGTGTTTGGTGATTTGGCAAGTACAGGTTGAGGAACGAGAAATAAATGAATTAATTTTTGTCAAGGCAAAAGGTTGGACATTTTGTCAGCATGAATGTCGTGGCAATTCCTGGAAGACCAAGTCAACACTCAATGCATACCAGTTTCAACCCAACTGTACTTGTACCAGAAAAATCTACCTAAAATAAAGGAAAAGATAATCTTGGGTTGTTGAAAAAGTAATTTTAAAAGAGGAGAAGATGAACGTGGGTTGTTGGATTTACCCTAGGAAAAATAGCTATAAAAACCCAAAGAAGGAAACCGTAAACAACGAACAAAAAGGAAGATATCCTTAGGCAACAATAGAGGGTAGCGACTGAGTAGAGATGGAAAGAGGAAGACAAAAGCAGTCCCTCTCAACCATCGCAGGACACCATTCTGCTAGTGTGAACTAGACACGCAAAAGCTATCTTCCCGAAGTCTTCCGTATTTCTTACTTTGTTCTTCCGTGAATTGAATGATGAAAATGGTGTTGGATGTTATTTTGGTTTTGAATTTTATGTGCCAACCTATGAGCTAAATCTCATTAGGTGGGGATTACATGATGAAACTTTTATTTTCTTTAATGGTTGAAGCATAGATCCGAATCAATTTACTATTTCATTCAATTATTTTATTTCTAAGTTGTATGCGTGCAATCCCTAGACTTAGATGGAGATAATCTATAATGGGTTGAATGCACATAAGATTTTGGATAAATCTTATATGAAGCATATGAGAATCAGATTAGGTTGTCAACAAAATAATATCAGAAACCTGAAGGACAATCACCTCTACGTTTTCCTTAGCGATTTCATAATTCCAAGCAGGATATTTAGTTTAAAATATTTTTGGAGGTATTCAAGCAACTCCATATCAACATACCACTGGTTGAAGCTTTGGAGCAAAAATGCCCAATTATGTAAAATTTATGAAGGATATACTGTCAAAGAAGCACGGATTGTAAGAATTTAAGATTGTTGCTCTCACTAAAGAATGCATCGGAATGTTAATGAATAAACTACCTCCAAAGTTGAAGGACCCAGGGAGTTTTACTATCCCGTGTTTCATTGGAAATTATTATATTGGTAAGAGATTACATGATTTAGGAGCAAGTAGAAATCTAATGTCTCTACCTATTTTCAGGAAGCTAGGAATTAGTAAGGCAAGACCCACAACAGTCACGCTGCAGCTAGCTGATCTGCCTTACACACATCCGGAAGGTAAAATTGAATACGTGCTAGTAAGAGTAGATAAGTTTATTTTTCCAGTTGATTTCATTATTTCAGAATGTGAAGCTAAGAATGATGTATCGATTACTCTTAGAAGACCTTTTCTTGATACAGGAAGAACTTTAATTGATGTACAGAAAGACTAACTAACTATGCGAGTAAATGATCAGTAGGTTACTTTTAATATATTCGATGTTTTAAATTATGTAGATAAAAATGAAGAATGTTGAGCCATTGACTTGATAGAAATAGTAGTGGAGGAAGATTTCACAAGATTTTGCAACAGCAACTCTGATAGTGATGAAGATTCATTTGACAGGAGACACTTGTGCACTTTGCTAGAGCAAAATAGACCTTTCAATTTTGATGAACAATGCTTGGTAGCTCATGTATATCAGCATAGAGATGTTGATGTTAAGGACATGAAAATAGGGGACACATTTAAAGTTTACACAATGCAACTCTTAGGTTTGGGGGTGATGTATTGTGCATCTAGACTCTATTAGATATTTAGTTGAGCATTCGTGCTTTAGTATTTTTGTTCATTTCCCATGGCACACGTAATTGCAAGGAATTGTTTAGACTGTGATGAGTGTATTTTTGTCTGTGATGTTCAATAAGGAACTTAATTCTTCTATAAACTTAGAAAGTTGTGACAGTGGATTAGTTGACGTTTGATTAGGATAGTTTGCTTCGAAATTGACCCTTAAAATTAGAATGCCGTAATTCCAATTACAATTGATCTATAGTAAATTTCTTTTAATAAACTTAGAGATTCTTGAAGCTAAATTCAGTATAATGGCAATACTCAATAACGAATAAAGTGGCAATGTTTAAGAAATTTCAAGGAAAAAATCTACAAAACGCCATCAAGTACTCCAATGCTTAGAATTGGCAAGTAAGTCAACACCACTTTGTTTGCTCCATCATGCTATTGACTAGAAAGAAAAGTTCCAGTAAGAGTGTGTAATAAAGAAAAAGAAAATTAAGGGCACTCCACTGAAGTAGTAGGCTGAGTAGCTAAAGGGGTAGTTGTTTGCTCCATCCATCTTTTTGGTCAAAAACCTTAACTTCATGAGTGAGTATTCAAATCATGACATGATTGAGTATCCAAAAATTTAGTGTATGCTCCATTGTGATTGTCGAGTCAAAAAATCATATGACAAGCTGAATCCCCAAGTAAAAAAAAGAGGCATAATAAATAGATATGTATGTATTTGAGTATGTGTAAGGCCAGATGAAAAAATAAAGAAAACTTAGTTAATTAAAAGATGAACTTAGTAAATTAGGAGATACTTGCTATAGTGAAAGTTGTATGAGTACTTAGGATTTTTCTTTCTTTTAGGGCAATATTTTATGCACTGCCTTTGCTAAATAAGCTTATGAAAATTTATCAAATTTTTAGACATAGAAGAGTGCTGAAAACTTAAGTACAAAATGATCTCTTAACGGCCTAACAATACAAAGGTGATTATGTTGCTATGACAATTCTTACATTCACGCATTCGTGCATATTTTGCTTGAAGACAAGCAATAACTCAAGATTGAGGGTGTGATAACTCTTGAAAAGAGTTATATTTCATGCCTTTAAACCTAGTCAATTTCTTGTACTTAGGTATATTTAGTTTCATTTTAGGACATTTCATTTGTATTTTCATCATTTCATTAGAAGCTTGGATTATGTTTAAAAATTAGGTACTTTTAATTGCTTGTGGTAGGGTTGTGTTTGGTGGTTTGACATGTGCAGGTTGAGGAACAAGAAATAAATGAGTGAAAGTTTGTCAGGGAAAAAGGTTGGACATTTTGTCAGCACGAATGTCATGGCAATTCCTAGAAGACCGAGTCAACACTCAATGCATACCAATTTCAGCCCAATTGTACTTATACCAGAAAAATCTACCCAAAAAATAGGAGAAGATAATATTGGGATGTTTGTTTTTATCTAGAAAAATAAAAAATTTAAAAGGAGGAGAAGATAATCTTGGTTTGTTGAAAAAATAATTTAAAAAGAGGAGAAGATAAACATGGGTTGTTGGATTTACCCTAGGAAAAAGAGCTATAAAAACCCAAAGGAGGAAATCGTAAACAACGAACAAAAAGGAAGAGATCCTTAGGCAACAATAGAGGGTAACGACTAAGTAGATATAGAAAGAAAAAGACGAAAGCAGCCCCTCTCAACCGTCACAGGGCACCGTTCTGCTAGAGTGTGAATAAGACACGCAAAAGCTATCTTCCCGAAGTCTTCCGTATTTCTTACTTTTTTCTTCTTTGAATTGAATGATGAAAATGACGTTGGATGTTATTTTGGTTTTGAATTTTATATGCCAACCCACGAGCTAAATCTTATTGGGTAGGGATTACATTATGAAACTTTTATTTTCTTTAATGGTTGAAGCATAGATCTGAATCAATTTACTATTTCATTCAATTGTTTTACTTAGAAGTTGTATGCGTGCAATCCCTAGACATAGATGTATGTTCAGCATGTCCATCAACTAAGTCTAATTCTGAAAATGTTGGATTAGTTAGATCAATATTGAATGATATGAGCAAGTACTCGGCTAATACTTGCAATAGACTCTAGACATACTGATACGCCCCCGGTCTAGTTGATTAGTCCGAATCGTATAGTTGCCCGATCATTAAAACAAAGAAGAATCGTTTGAGTTGAAATGAAGTCAGTTATTAGGCTAAATGTGGTTTTAGGGTGTCAAAAGATAGGCTTAAGAAGATGGCTAATCAAATGAATAAGGCTTGGCTGTAAAAGAAAAAGGAAAGTTGGTAATTAGAATTAAAACAGAAACTTAAGAACAATAATGAACCAACACTTTGTTTGAAGGTTGACCCGAAACATATAGGTTCTAAAGTTGTTTATGAGAAAGGATAGGGAAACCTTGACCCACTATCTAAAATAGATAGGAGCCTTGGTATAATTTAGGTTGAATGCCACACGATTTCGTGATAAGTTCGGTTGAACAAAAATGGGTTGACGCCACTAACTAGTTAAATAAGTCAACAGAGTTTTTGGACGAAATTTAAGAGAAGAATTCTCTCAACAATTTGACAGCAATTCATTAAGGTTTCAAAAGTCCTTTACAAAGTGATTTCAGCCTTAATTTATAGGCTTTACATGGTAACCGAATAGGCAATCTTGGGAGCTAAGTAAATGGCTTGAAAAATTCTAGAATTTGGAGGAAGGTTCCTTGAAGCTTTCCTAGCATAGAAAACGTCATTAGCTGTTCCCAAATGACTTAATTGAGCTGGAAAAATGAGTGGCCTGATTGGAAACTGAAATGCAAACAATTTGGACAGCAGCTAGCTTAAATAAGCTTTAAATGTGCTGCTTGGTGTAGCCGAACATTCATAGGAGTAATTGAGCAGCTTAGGATAGCTCAATGGTCTTGTGCTGTGAAAACTAGAATAGAAATAGCCCCTTGTGTGTGAAAAACTAGAACCGAATAGCCTTAGCATGTGAAGGGGCTTCTAGCAATGTGAAAAGAATTTATTTAGCTGAATAGTCACCTTGTTTACACCAATAGTCAGCACACCATCTTTAAGTCTTTCATGCACCTAGGACGTCCAAGAGAAGTGTACCTGCAGTAAATACATTCAACAAATTAAATGCAATTTAGACACATTAATTTGGCAGCAAATAACACTAAAATCCTGCACATTAAATTCGGCAGCCCTTAGAACATAATTAAAACATGTTTGAGTTTTGGACAACCTAATTATTTAACATAAATTCATCTAGACTTTGGACATCATTAAAGCATGTAATAAAATTAGACACATTAATAACATGCATTAAAATAAAACACATTTATCACAAAATTTAATAT
>CM025250.1:13298522-13310167 GCA_013677275.1 Gossypium schwendimanii
AAATTACAATTTCTAATTTTTATTTAAAATATGAAAAAAGTTAAAAATTAAATAGTCACTAAATTTTAAATTTCAAAAGAGTATAGAAGGACTTGAAAATATGTTGCCCCAAACTGATTTTCTTGTACAGATTTGACTTCCTGCATCATTTGATTTGACCTATATAATGGAGAGGCATTAATTGATACTTGGCTTGACCTGTTGACTGTGATTGACACGTGTCACATTTTGTTTTCTTTTTTTTCAAAAAAAGTCTTTTGGGATTAGTGAATTTGTTAAGAAACATTGAAATCAATCGGTTTGGAGGAAATTGATTTCCTCCCCCTCTTATAAAATTTGTTCTATTTTGGAACATCTTGTGGAGATGTTTTATTATGATTTTTTTATTTTTTATTAAAAAAATCAAATATATGTGCCAGAAAGTTTCAACTTAACTTATCAAAGTTCACAATGGTTTCCAGTGGAAGAGAATACAATTAAGTTCTTACAGTACATTTGAGGTTGTGAATAAAATGATAGTGACTGAGATGATCTGTAGGATCTATAAATTTCCAATGATGACTTTTTTTGGTATTGGCACTTATTGAATCAATAATAATAAAGGATTTTGCTTAGTGTCAAGTCACTCGAAGTCATCTCTACAAGATTGCTTTAGGCTTTTCAGCTCCTACGTGTGAGATACAACCTTTCTACTAGATTCACGAGATCCTCTATGTACATCTTTGACTATTGTCGAGTTGCTTCAGGTTTTTCAGTTTCTACTTGTAAGTTGCAATTGATTATTCTAGATCTATAAGATCATGTGTATAAAACTATGATTACTTTCAAGTACACTACTAGTGAGAAATAAGGTTTTTTTTCCTTTGCCTTTAAGGTGGTTTTAACTTGTGACCTATATGGAAAAAGCAGAACTTTCATATGGCCCTACAAGGTCTATATGTATAATATTTTAGGTATAATTCAGGGACTAAATTAACTATAAACCTTTTAAATGAATTTTTCACACCATCTTCTTAATGGAAGCTAACGAACAAGTGACTAAAATGTAACAATTCGATAACGTTAGTGACTGTAATCTAACTTTTGAAATTTGAATGGATGAAACATAATTTTAAACAAAGTTTAGGGACAATTGGTGTAGTTTACCCTTGTTTATAAGATCAGGATCAATTGTAAAGACAAGGGGCAAGTAGGGGCCTTGCCTCACCCCACCTAAAAATGATAAAATTATTTTGTAGTTTCTTTAAAAATTATAAGATTATAAAATAATGTATTGGTAAAATTATATTTTCCCCTTCAAACATTTATAATTTACATCTATCCCTCAAAAAAAAACTTTGGCTCTGCCATTATTAGAGATGTTTACTTTGTTAGGCAACATCATATATTAAATTTATAATGTTTTATCTGATACCCCTCGATGTTTATACACCATAAAACTTAAGCAAAATTCATGTTTCATGTATTTTGTCCTTCTGTGTTATTGGTGAACTATGATAATTGATGTTTCATTTCAATAAATAAACTTGATTTAGGGGAAAAAATTGATTTCAACCAAACAAATGCATGTTATAGAAACTCATTTCTACACATAAAAATTGTCAAGAATACCAATCGAAGGCAACCAATTTTCTTTACTTAAAAGGAATGACTAGATAGTGAATTTCATGGCAGTTGATCTATCGAACTTGTGGTAACTCTTCCAATTAACCCTTACATTGAGGTTAGCACCAAGGTCATGGTTGTTGTACTCAACATAGTAGAGGGTTTCTTCAAAATTAACTTTGTCAGGCCCTTCAAAGTGCATCCATCATTTAGGCCTAATGAAGTCTTCTAATGTGGACTATATGATAATAGTTGTAGAAAATTTCATCCATGACCTGCCCAAATATGTTGCAAATTTGAATCAATTGTTGAATAGCTTCTATTTAGGGACAATCCTACAGTTTTGGATCACAGTATCAGTATTTTCATCAATAAAGTCCTTGCCGTGTGTGATTATTGTGTTGAATTGATTATCCATTGGCCTCCCTACAATGAGCAATGAGTTTTGGATAATAGTAGGAGAATCACCAAACATGAAGTTAGTGGTTCTAGAGACAACACAATTGCAAAAAAAAAAATTGATGATTTGCTTGATTATACAAGGTGTCTTGGTAGGCATCCATCTTGCAATTGCAAAAGACTGACTTATCTTATTGAATATGAAGAGCCACTGTTTGGTGCTTTTTTCTGGACCTGTAGTGTTTTGGAATCCCATAGATTTAGCTATGAATCCATTTCCAATAGTAATTACACCATTAATATTATGAAATTATATTAGTATAAAATAATTATTACAAATGAGAATCATGCTGAATTAATTGCTCAAGTTGTCTTTTGCAAGGTTTGGAGATTATATTTGGTTGCTTTGTAACTACATGTTTCCTATTTGGTTATTATGCAGGACCTATTTTCTATTAATAAAATATTATCTTAATTAAGATAGAAAAGAATGATTTAATTTATTAGAAACTTACAAACTTAAGATAGCCTTAGCAATGAACATTTTAGGATCAGCTCTATTAATAGACTTAAAAGTCTTCTTGCATGATTCTTAGTAATACGTAGATTAACAAAAGCTAAACACATCATTCATTGTTGGGAACAATTTGTCCTTATCATTGCTAGTTTGTGAAACTGTAGTACTAACGCCGATAATGACTCACACAAAAAGAATGAGTAAAACTCTAGCAATAATCACTTTCTTTGACGTGTTTGCTACTTTTTTTTCATTTTTGTTTTAATGAATATGATATCTCTACTTTCTTTGACATATTAGGCAATAAAAATTTCCTTTCCTTCCCTTCTCTTCCCTTTTGTTTGTCTTTGTTTTTGTTAAAAACTAAACATCAATAATTGCAATGTAGAAAGATTGCAAAGAAAAGAAAAAATAGAACACACAGATTTTACGTGGAAACACTTTCGGCAAAGAAACCATGGGTAAAGGAGAAGAAAATTCACTAATGTCAAATTCAAATTATATAAGAGAAGTTTCGACTACATCTATTTATAGGTTGAAAAAACCTAATTCTAATTAATGTCAAATATATTATGCTAATAAATTTTAAATATATTATACTAATAAATATTAAATCTTCTAGAAAGAAAATATATTTTGTTTAACTTGACTTACAAGCAATCTATTAGAATTTGGGTCACACAGCTCTAACAATCTCCACCTTGACACAAATTCTCAACAAGCAAGTTCTTCACCATGAACTCTCAACGAACAAGATCTCCACCTATTCCATGAAACCCTTTAATGGTTTTTTTCAACAATGAACACCAACCAAGTCCAAGTAATGCTCAAACTTGGTTATATGAAGTGACTTAGTCATCATATCTGTAGGATTATCATGAGTACTAACTTTGCTCACAACAATATCACCACGAGCAATAATATCACGCACAAAATGATATTGAACGTCAATGTGTTTTGTTCTTTCATGAAACATTTGATCTTTCGTAAGGAAGATGACACTTTGACTATCACAAAACATTGTACTAATCTGAAGGTCTTTACTGAGTTCACCAAAGAGTCTTTTTAACCAAATAGCTTATTTACAAACCTCGGTAATTGTCATGTACTCAGCTTTAATAGTAGATAAAGCAACTGTAGTTTGCAAAGTGGCTTTCCAACTGATTGTGCAACCTCCAATAGTAAAGATATACCCAATGAGAGATCTTCTTTTATTAAGATCTCTAGCAAAATCAGAACTAACATACCCAATGACTCCATCTCTAGTTCTTCCAAACTGTAAGAAAACATCAATAGTACCTCGTAAGTTCCTAAAAATTCACTGAATTACTTTCCAGTGTTTTTTACTGGGATTTATCATCTATCTACTAACTGCACTAATTGCATATGATAAATCTAGACGTAAGCAGACCATAGCATACATGATAGATCCCACTGCACTAGAATATGCAATACGTGCCATGTATTCAATCTCATCGTCTGATTGCAGGACAAAGCCAATGAAATTCTGAAGTGGGTTTTTAATGGAGCACAAACAAGCTTGGCATTCTTCATATTAAACCTGCGAAAAACTTTATCAATGTACCCTTTCTGACTTAGGTAAAATTTACATGTTTTTCTATCTTTGAGAATCTCCATCCCAAGTATTTTCTTTGCTACTCTCAATTCTTTCATCTCAAATTCTTTACTAAGCTGGGCTTTGACCTTTCTTATCTCACTTTAATCTTTGACTACTATCAACTTGTCATCAACATATAGAAGTAGATACACTAAAGAACCATCACTATTTTTCTTCAAATAAACACAACTATCAAAGCTGCTTCTTTTGAAATCATCAGTAGTCATAAAAGAATCAAACTTCTTGTACCACTACCTTGGTGATTATTTCAAGCCATAAAATGACTTTTTCAACAAGCAAACATAGTCTTCCTTTTCTGAGACTATAAAACCCTATGGTTGTTGCATGTAAATATCTTCCTCATGTTTTCCATGTAAGAATGTTGTTTTTACATATAACTACTCAAACTAAAAATCATACATGACCACAATACCAAGCAATGCTCGAATCAAACTATGCTTTACAACTGGAGAAAACACATCTGTGAAGTCTACACCTGGAATTTGATTGTAACATTTTTGCAACTAGCCTTGCTATATATCTAGTTTTTTTCAATTCTTAGGATCTCTTCTTTCTTCTTGAACACTCATTTACAACGAACAACCATTTTACCCTCAGAAAGCTTTACTGTATCCCATGTTCTGTTCTTGTGGAGTGATTCCATCTCTTCTTGCATGGCAAACATCCACTTTCCTAAATCTTCACAGCTAACTGCCTCAGAATAAGTAGAGGGCTCTTGATTTCCATTTATATCTTCAGTCATGTTTAAAGCATAAGCAATTAGATTAGCCTCAACGTACCCCTTTAGAGGTTTAATTTCTTTTGTAAGTTTGTTTTTGGTAATAGAATATTATGGTGAAGAAGCAACTCTACTCTGAGTTTCTATACTAACATGAGGAGTAGACTCTGTTGTAGATTTTGGATCAATCTGTAGCTCCACGTGCTTCACATGTGTGTTTGGACTTTGCTGGTCTTTATTGGAAGAGTCATTAAGAGGTAAGTTAGGCGGCATAGTAGTTTCATCAAAAATAATATCTCTGCTAATCACAACTTTTCTATTACCAAGACACCATAACTTATATCCTCTAGCACCAGCCTTAAAGCAAGAAAAACACATTTAATGGATCTAGGTTCCAATTTCACATTATCAACATGAGCATACATAGGAAACCCAAAAATATTCAAATCAGAATAATCAGCAGGATTACCAGACCATACCTCTAATGGAGTCTTTTCTCAATGGCAATAGATGGAGACCAGTTAATCAAAAAATATGTAGTCGACGTTGTTTCAGCCCAAAATGATTTTGGTAAACAAGCATTCGACAACATACATCAAACATTTTCCATGATTATTATATTCCTCCATTCTATGACGCCGTTTTGCTATGGAGTATGACGAACTGTCAAGTGTCTCACAATCCCTTCTAATTTGCACAATTCATTAAACTCAACAGAACAGAATTTTAAGTTATTATCTGTGCAGAGGTGTTTTATCTATTTTTCTACCTGCTTCTCGATCATATTTTTCCAAGTCTTAAATGTGGAAAACACATCACTTTTCTGCTTCAAGAAGAATACCCAAACCTTCCTGGAAAAATTATCAATAATTGTTAGCATATAATTAGCGCCACCCCTTGAAGGCACTCTAGATGGTCCCCAAATATCAAAATGAATATAATCCAGCATTTCCTTCGTGTTATGGATTCCTCTTCTAAATTAAACTCTCTTTTGCTTCCCAAAAATGCAATGCTCACAGAACTTCAGTTTGCTAATGTCTTGTCCATCAAAAGTCTTCGTTTGCTCAATTCTGCCATGTCGTTCTCACTCATATGTCCTAGACGCATATGCCAAAATCTAGTAACATCATCATCTGATAAGAAAGAGAAAGTGATAGTTGCATCACCAGTAACAGCTAAACCTTGCAAAACATATAACTTACTAGTCTTTCTTTACCCTTTCATGTACTTGTGCCCCCTTGAATCAAGAGTACTCAACAAAATCAAATTCCTTTTCAATCCTGGTACATGTCGTATGCTACTAAGTGTTTGACGAATCCATCGAACATCTTAATTTTGATCTTTTCAATACTTGCGATTTTACATGAAGCATCATTTCCCATCAAAATAACACCTTCAGAAATTGTTCCATATGTTGTAAACCAATCCCAATTGAGACTCATATGGAAGGTGCAACTAGAATCAAGGATTCACTCCTCGTTCACTTTAGGGTTGTTGAAAGAAGCAACTAGGAGTTTACCATCGTTGTAGTTTTCTACAACATTAGCTTCACCAGATTGTTCTGGTTTCTTCCCTTTTAATTCGCCGACTCCCTTCTAATCTTATTATGCAACTTATAGCACTCAAACTTAATGTGTCCTTTCTTCTTACAAAAGTTACAAGTTTTACCTGCATTTGAAGATCTCGATCTTCCCTTAGATTTACCGTGAAGATTTCGTTCATGTGTCCTCTCACGATTGTCATTAATATTTTATTCTTGTCTCCTATGAATAATGAGACCCTCTCCCCAAGAGTCGAATCTAGACACAAGATGCTTCATCTTGTCATACGATGTTAAGGAAGCATAGAATTCATCAACTACGAGAGATTTGAGGCTATACAAAATCGTATCTCTACTGGTTAAATAAAATAGGGGCAACGAACAAAGCAGAATTAACCCTAAATCTTCTTTATCATACTGAACCTCTATGGCCTCTAAGTTCGAAAGAATTTCTTTAAACACAGTTAAGTGTTCGTGCACAGACACATCATCCTCCAAACGATGAGCATAAAGGCATTGTTTCATATGCAACTTGCTAGTTAGGGTTTTTGACATGCATAGTTGTTGTAGCTTTGTCTATAATGCAACAGCAGTTTTCTCCTTCATCATGTCCTGTAAAATTTCATTCGACAGATGCAGATGTAATTGCATTAAAGCCTTTCTATCTTTACGCTTCTTCTCTTCCTCTATCAATGTCGAAGGCATTTTATCTACCCCTAGTAGGGCATCCTCCAAATCCATCTGCGCAAGAACTACATGTATCTTTATCTGCCACAACAAAAATCTGGTGTTGCGATCCAACAACGGAATATCATATTTCATTGTCACTATTATTGTGATCAAAACAAGTAACCAAAAAAAGCTCTGATATCAATTTGTTAAAAATTAAACGTCGATAATGGCAATCTAGAAAGATCGTAAAGAAAAGAAAAAAATAGAATACAAATTTTACGTAGAAACCCTTTAGGGAAAAAGCCATAGGCAAAGGAGAAGAAAATTCACTAATGTAGAATTTGAATTATACAAGAGGAGTTTCGACTACATCTATTTATAGGTTGAAAAAACCTAATTCTAATCAATGTCAAATATATTAAGCTAATAAATGCTAAATATGTTATACTATAAATACTAAATATTCTAGAAAGAAAATATTTTTTGTTTAACTTAACTTGCAAGTAATCTTTTAGAACTTGGGTCTCACAACTCTAATAGTTTTTTTTGTTTTATGAAATTTATTATACATGGCAATAGGTTTTTTAACAAGTAAGACCCACTAGAATTTAGGTTATTTGCATGGGAAGAGCATATGATGCCTTACTAGATTATGGTGGATAGGTTATAACATAGTGGTTTTAGACAAAACGTTTAGCTAATTAATGGTTATCACTAAATTGAGAAAAAAATAGCTTGGATTGCTCTTTGTTAAAGTGACATTTGTTTACCTTACTTCTTTGTTTAATTTGTTTGGAATGTTTTTTTTTTCTAAATAGATACAAATTTCATTGCGAGAAATAACAAAAGATAAACAAACCACTCTCATAATAAGAAACAAAATACTAGAAACCCACCAAAATTCGCCATCACAAAATAAAATAAAATAAAATAAAAAGATTAATTCAACTAAGCTTTGTAACACCCCCAAACCCAGCCTAGACATTATGGTCGAATCAGGGGGGTTACGAAGAAGGGTTTTGAAATTGATGTTACTTCGATAAAAACCTTGTATAGTTACTTGTTAAAAAAAGTCCAAGTTTTACAAAACATATACATTTACATATCCATTACTGAAATCATCGTTAGTTTGTTCATGCACCAAAACATAATTTGCAGCAGAAATCTTAAAAGCCATTATATTTTGAAAACCCAATTCGTATTTTTAAAAAATATTTGTTTTTGTAAAATTGAGATTTTGTCAATCATCACAGTTTAGAAATCATAAATGCATCCAAATCCAAAAATTTAAAACAAACTATCCAAAAGTTCGGAGAGTCCAAATATTACAAAACTCTCAAAAAAACCAAAAATTTTAACTAAAATCGTTATTTAAAAGACAATTTTTCGACTAATGGTCACCGCTGAGCCTCCGTCGTACCGACCTACCTATGTCTGAGGATTTCCTGAACAGAATATACAAACAGATGTGAGTTTTCATAAACTCAGTGTGTAACCTAACAGA
Source organism: Gossypium schwendimanii (assembly GCA_013677275.1). Taxonomy (NCBI): domain Eukaryota; kingdom Viridiplantae; phylum Streptophyta; class Magnoliopsida; order Malvales; family Malvaceae; genus Gossypium; species Gossypium schwendimanii. The sequence goes on from CM025250.1 coordinate 13,307,117, forward strand.
GACAGACATACAAATATACTCAGAATTTTCATATGTAAAACAGATACAGATACAGACATAAGTCCTTAACAGAATCAGGTCATGTAAGAATCAGACAATCATAACACAAATATGCAAAATCCTACCCCCATCCTCTACACAGCATCTCCGACCATCCCATCACACCATATAGGGTATAAAACATCCACCCATCCCTACACACCACATAGTGTCCGCACGACACTTATCAGAGTAATTTGCAGATGTGCTGCCAGAATAAGGTCTAAATATCGCCTAACAGAACAATTCTTCCAATAAACAGATCCCACCCCATATACAATACAAAAACATAACAATTTTAACATGCTCGAATACAGATATCATACTTATTTATGAAAATCAGTCAAACATACATATCAGTTTTGCTATACTCAATCAGTCTACCAGATTAACAAATCTCATGCTTTAGGGTTTGGTTAACCCTTACCGACCCAACAAAAGGCCTACAGTCGATCGGAATGACAAGTGCGACCCAAGGGAAACTTTTAGAATTTTAGGCCCACATACCCATGTAGCTTGCCTATGTGAGCCCACACGCCCATGTGGCCTACACGCCCAAATTGGCATTGCCCATGTGGCCCACGCGGCCTAGCCCACGGCCTACATGCCCAAATTGGCCTATCTCGTATGACTTACATGGCCACACACTCACCTGACACACGGTCGTATGATGCACACGGTCGAGCACATGCCCGTATGGCTTCAACAAACCACCTTTTCGACTTTTACCAAACCTCATTTTTTCGTGTTTTCGTTACACACCTGGTTCATTTTTGATGCTACAGGAATCCCGAGACCTCTGAAATGTAAGAAACAATATTCCAACAAATAATTTAGCAATCAATTCACAAATACATCAAAACTAAACTGAACAACGCACACTCACTTACTCCCAACAAACTCGTTCACTTGCACAGATTAGATCATCGAAGCAAAAACTACTATTTCACCGTCTTCTCCTACGCAATAAATTCACAAAATTTCAACCTTCAGAAATCAAAAGCTAAAGGAATACAAATAAACCCCACTTACCGATTACACGAAGAAACCAAGGATTCGAAACGCACAAGAGTAAGGATTATTGACAAAAACAAAAAGCGAAAAAAGGAGTTTTTTTTTGTCAGAGAGCAAAGAATAAAGAAAAAAGTCAAAGTAGGGATTTCTTTTGGGAAAAAGAAGAACGTTAGAAAATAAGGAATTTTTGGGGAAAATAAAATTATTTAGTTTAATTTGAAATAAAATCCTACTAAATCCCAACTCCTTACTAACCAACATGATCCCACCAATTCCAACACCTCAAACCATATCCAACTACCTTAGAATTTCAACTCCACCAAATCTCTATCAAACAACCGAAATAAAAATTATCATCCGTGCTCACACAAGGATTTGAACACAAGACCTCAAGGCAAGTTAAAACCTTACCACTCAAACCAACAGGCTCATTCTAATATGAGTTTACCAAAAATAAAATATAAGCTAAACCACCAAGGTCAAGGCTAAGGTCAAAAATAGCATATTTTCCAAAATTGAAACTTGAACCCAAGACCTTAAACACACAATCAAAATACTTAGCCACTAAAGTAAATACTCATTTATGATAAATTTCACAAACACAAAGTTAAGAAATTTAGGGCGTTACAAGCTTTATCACCACCATGCTTTGAACATTTAAGGATGATGTATCCCAACCTTCACGAGAGCATTTGTCATATCATTCTTAACTCTCAACACATTCACTAGCTAGACACAACCAATCTTACCCAGACATTTATTGATCTCCTTAAAAATAAACCACAACCTTATATTTATATTGAAAACCCAAGAAACAATGGAAATTGAACGGATTCAATGACAAGTCTCACTTTACCTATCCAACCATATTTCAATGAAGATATCTAAAGCAATTGTTTTTTTCAATATCTTTAGCAAAATCATTTCCAAGTACTTGTAATGGTTCAAATAAAAATGAAAATACCTCACCTTTATCATTTCTTAAGAACAGCTAGCAACAACAAACTTTGTTGCCCATCTCCATTAAACTTAATCTTACCAATAGAAGGAAGGCACCACTAATCCGTATCAAAACTCCCTTAACCGCAAGATCTTATGTGTAATTCTCATATTTAAATTCCTAGGATGTGTATATTAGCCCATGGCATGAAATTTTCATTTTTTAGTCCCACATAAGTATTTAGGTGTTATATTTTTGTAAAGGGTGTAGTTAAAAAAAAGGGATTAGAATTCTTTTACATGTGTTATATTTTATTAAAGAGTGTTTCTTTTTAAGAGTCAAACCTTAAAAAAGAGTAAGAGAGGAAAAGGAAGGATAAATGAACCAAAACAATAATTAAAGTGAGTTTTTAGCTTAGTTTTCATGAAATTTTTATGTTTGGATTATTTCCCATAAAACTCATGTATTTATTTCAGTTAGTTTAATAGTTTACAAATTACAATGACATCCTGGTGAATTTCTAGCAACTTTGTTGCTGCAATATAAAAGGTTTCTTCAAGATCTTTCAAATGATGTGTGGTAATAAATTTGGTTGAATAGCTTAGGAGAAAATAATTTTTAAAGTAGTTGTTCATGGATTTTTAACAAATTGAACTAGCCAACTTTGAGCCTTTGTAAATCCATCCTTTCTTTGTCGAGCCTGAAGTGATTTTTATAACATGCAATGTATTCTTTTTGTTGGTATATTCCTTTAGGTTATCTGAGTTCTGTACTAGGAGAACCAAGCCCTCAAAGTAACCAACTTGAAGCTGTAAACCCAAAAAATTTGGGTAGAGTGTGGTGTTTTGTCATGTTCTGACCCTTGAAACTTAAGTTCGTTGATAAAATAAATTCCTATGTTTTGTGTTTACGTTTTGAGGGTTCTTTATTTTTGGGGTTTGGGATTTATTTTTATCTCCATCTTTTTTACTCTTTGTTCTTTTGCACTCTTTGTTCTTTTGCCATTATAGTAAAATTATCTTTGCCCGTGGTTTTTTGTCCTCTTTGGAGGGGTTTTT
>CM025250.1:13313821-13343572 GCA_013677275.1 Gossypium schwendimanii
TATAAAGTAAAGGGATAAAATTTTAAATTTTAAAAGAGTATAAACACTTAAAAATTGTGCTGCGCCAAATCAATTTGTTTACATAAATTTTACTTCTTACATTATTTTTTTGACTTGTATAATAGACTGATATTGATTGATACTTGAGTTGACTTGTTGACTGTGTGAAACATCAATCACATTTTATTTTTGTTTTTTCCTAGAAAAATTCTTTTGAGATTAGTAAATTTATTGAAAAACATTGAAATCAATTTTGGGAAAATCGATTTTCCCTCCCTCTTTTAAAATTTGTTCTATTTTGGAACATCTTGTGGGGTATTTTATTTAGGAAATTTTTAATTTTGATAAAAACATCTGTTCCCATCCCGTAAACGCTAACTTATCCTTGAACTCCCCCCTTTAGTAGAAATTAGATTTTAAAAAGGAAAAGTGCATGCGTTGCAGTAACAAATCCGTTTATTTTATACCTAGCTTTTATGTATAAATAATCGTGGCTCCTCCTTACACTCTTCAGTCAGTAGACTTCAGTCACTGTCTTTTCTTTCTCTCTCACTATTTTCTTCTACTGCAACAACTTGTAGAAAATGAGAGTCCAAATGCATTGGTGGGTGGCCCTCATCATTTGCATCCACGGCGCAGCGGCCACTGAGCAGCCGGAGACGGTGAGGTTTGATACGGGAGGGCTGAGCAGAGAGGCGTTTCCGAAGGGGTTTCTGTTCGGAACAGCAGCATCGGCTTTTCAAGTTGAAGGCATGACTCATGGTGATGGTCGTGGCCCCAGCATTTGGGACGTCTTCATCAAAACTCCCGGTATTTTGCTTGAGCTTTTTACTATGTATCTATTTACATACTCAAATCAACTGAATTTCTAATGTAAATTAAGTATGGTTTTGTTTAAATTTATTTAAGTTAATTATTAAGAGGTTTAGACTTTTTGTCATATATTTTCTAAGGATATATCAGAAATTAACTTAGTCTCTTGAATAATTTTCAAATATAGATCTTAACTTGAAAAATGTGTGGACATTTAGGAAGCTCAGAAATTAACTTGGAAAAAAGAATGTCCTAATGAAAAGAAATTTGATAATTATTGATGAGTTTGTACTCGTAAAAACCAGGGATTGTTGCTAAAAATGGCACGGCTGATGTGACCGTGGACCAATACCATCGCTACAAGGTACTCTGTTAAACATTTTTACCCACCTACACCTTCACCCGGAGGAAATAATTTACTTGAAAACTTTGTATTATATGCACAAACATTGAAAGCTAAATGCTTTTGGTTACTAATTTTTAATTCCATCTTTAAATGGTTCTACCAGGAAAACATTTGTTGAGTTGTAATGTGAAATGTGAATATTTGTTAACAGGAAGATGTGGATCTTATGTCAAAACTGAATTTTGATGCATATAGATTCTCCATCTCGTGGACCAGAATTTTCCCAGGTGTTTTAATTCATCCGCCTATATATAATAATGGTAAAAGTATCATAGAGGTCCTTGTACTAAGAATTGAATTGTATTTTAATCTTTTTACTCAAAAAATGAGCAAATTAGTCTTTGTATGTTAGATCAGAGAGTAAATTGGTCTTTCTGTTAAAAATTTCATCCATTTCCACAATTAAAAGTCGGTCCATGTACATCAACATGAGATACACATGGCACACCGAGCATCACTGCCTTGTTATTCTGTTAGCCATTCCAGTTTTTAATAGTATAAAAAGATGAAATTTTTTACAAAAAAGATAAATTTACTCTTTGATATAACGTACACGGACTAATTTGTTTATTTTTTAAGTAAAAGAGGTAAAATGCAATTTGACTACTAGTATAGAGACCTTTATGGTACTTTTACCATATAATAACATGAGTTTTCATGACAGGGAATAAATTTAATTTTTCATCATTTTGTTTGTACTTAGATGGGACTGGGAAGGTAAACTGGAAGGGAGTTGAATACTACAACAACTTAATCAACTACTTGCTAAAAAGAGGTAATTTTGGTTTAGTATTGAAACAATATAAAGAGATACCTAATAATCATTATAAATATCTAATATATTTGGACTTACTTTGCAGGCATCATTCCTTATGTCAATCTTAATCACTATGATTTTCCCGAAGCACTTGAGAAGAAATACATGGGGTGGTTGAGTTACCAATCAGTGTATGAACCATCATGTCATACATTTAATTATATTCTCATTTTAAAAAATTTTTAAATTTATTAATATTTCTGAATTTAATATTTAAAATCATTCATTTTTCTTTATTCCTGTATATTTTATGGAGTTTTTCATTTTGCTCAGTAGTGGAACTAGGATTTCTGGATTTGTAGTTTTAAGCTATTACATATTAACCTAATAATATGACTAAAATTTTGATAAATACTTTATGATTTTCAGGAAAGATTTTGCTGATTTTGCGGACTTTTGTTTCAAGACCTATGGAGACAGGGTGAAGCAGTGGACGACATTCAATGAACCCAGAGTAGTTGCTGCACTCGGCTATGATAATGGCTTCTTTGCTCCTGGAAGATGCTCCAAACCATATGGAAATTGTACGGCGGGCAATTCCGGAACCGAGCCTTACATCGTAACACATCATTTGATTTTAGCCCATGCAGCTGCGGCACAGATATACCGCGAAAAGTACCAAGTAAGAGCCATTGTTTTGCTAATAAGATAGGATGAATGATTTGGTATCTCTGCTTTGAACCGTTAGAGCACATCGAATGCTTAATCTTGACTGACAAATGCATGCTTTTTCAGCAAAAACAAAAGGGAAGGATTGGAATTCTCTTGGATTTTGTTTGGTACGAACCTCTTACTAGATCAAAAGCTGACAGATATGCGGCTCAAAGAGCAATAGACTTTCATGTTGGATGGTAAGGGTCTAAATAGCAAGATATACATATTTAGCTCAAAGAGCAATAAGTGTGACCATGTCCCTTCATTCTTGACATGGAAGAACCAAAACTTGTAATCTCATATATCATTGAATTAAAGAGCAATAAAAAGCACAAAAGAAAATTACAGATTTCAGATCATTGCTATATTTTTCATGAATTTGTAATATACTGCCTTTTGCAATTGTTCAGGTTTATCCATCCCCTTGTATATGGAGAGTATCCAAGAACAATGCAAGTGATCGTGGGCAACAGGCTACCCAAGTTCACAAAAGAAGAGGTGAAGATGGTGAAAGGATCATTTGACTTTGTGGGCATTAACCAGTATACTACTTACTATATATATGACCCACATCAGTCTAAACCAAAAGTTCCAGGCTATCAGCAAGATTGGAATGCTGGATTTGCTTGTAAGACACTCGGCTTGTTTGGAAATGCAATTAGTTGTATCCTAATGCATATGCTCTAAGGCTTGAACTGTTGTTTCTTTGTCATCTGTGCAGATGCAAAAAGAGGAGTGGCAATTGGTCCAAGAGTAAGTCTAGGAGAAATCACATTGGGGATATTGGCTCCCGCAGAATAGGTGTTGAATTCATTTGATATGATTATCTTATTGCTTGCAGGCATATTCTCCTTGGCTCTACAATGTACCTCGGGGATTGTACAAATGTTTGATGTATATAAAGGAAAAGTATGGGAATCCAACTGTAATTTTGTCTGAGAATGGTATGATTTAGTTTAACTTAATTAAATTTCATAGTGCACTGTTGATTTGAATCTCATATGGTTAGTGTTTCTTTTCTTTCTCTTTTTTTTTTTGGGGGTTCTATAGGCATGGATGATCCAGGGAACGTGACACTTGCTCAAGGATTGCATGACACTACAAGGATGAACTACTACAAGGCTTACCTGACTCAACTGAAAAAAGCAGTCGACAACGGAGCAAACGTTAGTGGCTACTTTGCATGGTCATTGCTGGACAATTTTGAATGGAGATTAGGCTACACTTCAAGGTTTGGCATTGTGTATGTTGATTACTCTACCCTCAAGAGGTACCCAAAGATGTCAGCTTACTGGTTCAAACAGCTTCTTACTCGGAAAAAACATTAAGCAGGCAGAGTTTATGTTACAGTCATGTAGAGTAAGTGCTCATGGAAGAAACCAAGTATGGTGAGGCCATTCCTATGCTTTAGTCCTCCCATAGTATGTTCTTTCCTTCCTGGCTTAATCAATAAAAGCATACTAATGCTTCTTAGTTCATCGCTCTAGTAATCTCTAATAAGATATCTGCATAATAAATTGCTCCAACTAGTATACAGGTTAAAGAGTACAGATGTCAATGTGGCATCATTTGTTTGAATTAAACAGATAGGATGATCACACACGAGCAAAGAAGTTCAAAATAGTGTTCTCAGTCCCTGACCTGTTGCAATTACTGCTCTTCAGCTTGACATTTTGACCTCTTTTTCTTTCACTGTACACTCCGTTTGGTTTAGAGCTGACACTTTCTTGGGATCCCATATTGATGCACAAGGTCTCACAACATTCTACCTCACTCACCATTGAAATTTGTTCAGCAATGCTATCTATCTGATTAGAGATTTCAAGTTTCCCGGTATCACTTAAACTACTATTGTCAGGAAATGTCAATTGACTATCATCAGGAAAAACACATGACATTTCCAACTTCTCATCTTCGCCTTTTGATGAAACCAGTTCAGTCATTTCATCAAATTTTCTTTTCTTGAAAGGGTTATTATTTGGAACCTTCAATGGAGTTTCCTCTAAAACCATATTCTCATTTTTCGGACGGGTTTTTACTGGAAATGCTAATTTCTCCAGTCCAGCATCTTTAAAATACTTGCTTTCAGTTGAAACTACAACTTGCTTCATGCTCATTGTACCTGCTACCAGAAAATCATACCAGCACAAAACACATAAATAAAAGCTTTCTAATTTCTTGGCTGCCATTATCTACAGATATTATACATGCATGAGCTTGGCATATAAAATTTGTTATTCAGTAAACGCAACATTTTGCAAGAACAAGAAGATTTTAAGTACCACTAATATCAACAAATAAATTAAGCCTTGAAAAAAAAGTTATTTATCAAAGTGAGATAAATTTAATTTTCACTGTAAATATTTTATGGATATTCCATTTTAAATAAGATGGGAACTCTCAAAATGCAGGTACATCAAGTTTATTCCACTGAAACAAGAAACTTTGTATTATAAAAAGTTAGTATAAGGCATTTATATGAACACATTTCTCTAGCATTAGATGTCAAGTATGTTTAAAGAACTTGCCTGTCTTCCTTTTTTCTCTGGTTTTATGTGAAGAAAATACCATGAAGCAGCTTGCTTGTCTGGAACTATCAGTAGTTTCAACAGAATTTTGAAACTTAGCAGGCTCTATATTATTACAGTCAAAGGCCTCCATTGTAGTGGGGTCTAACTTTCCTTCAGCAATCGCAACTGCCACTGATGGAGGGATTTTTCTGGTACCATTTTTACTTGGTCAAGGGAAAAATTACATGCCATCAACTCGTAGTTTTAGCAATATTTTCACGTTAGGATAATTGAAACTTATGTATTAGATATTAGCAAATAATTTCACCTCCTGGTCGCATCAGTTTCTTTCTCAATTTCCTCTATTTCTTCCACCTACCATGTGTTAACGCTGTTCTCTATTTTCTGCCTCTTTTCCTTCTTTTACTTTTTCTATGCATTGTAAATTAGAAATAGAAGAAATGAAGAAAAAAAAAGGATACGGTCCCAGGAAATCAAGCCCTTCATCTAGATATTGCAGAAGTTGTTCTGTAAGAGGTTTAATATGTTTCAGCTCCCTGATTTCAGCATCATATCTGCAAAAGAAAATTGAAAGAAAACAGTATAAGTTGATAAAATCAAGCCAAGAATCAATGAAGAAATTCTATTTCCAGCCTACAAACATTCTGGCATGCTGAAAAACTGCAACTGCTTCTTTGAACGATTTGGTGTAATCTTCTGGCATTTGACTGCCCTTCTCAATCTTCAAAACTGATAAAACCTGTAATATATATATATCAACAAAATATAGACTTTAAATAATAATGACATGACTATATACATCATATAGATTTTCAAAAACAAAATTTCGTATAGCTGCCATTAATGGGAATATCAATTCCAGATACTGTCATCAGTGGGAACAACAATTTTAACATGACGCAAATGACATGCCAGCTTCATGCTCTAGAGACCAAGAAAAAACATTTCCATTTATTTCTGGGTCACAATTTTTTTTCTGCATGAAATGCCATTAGATTGAGCGATAATTACTTTCTTCCTTATTAGCTAATTTCTCTTGCTTATGCTTCGAAACTAAAGTACATGCACGGACATCCTTTGAAAATAAAAGCTCCCTTTCAACTTGTTTCCGGATTGAAGGTCTTCATACTAGACTAACTCAAGAAATAATAGCATCACCATTATTCAAAAATATCTCTATTTAAATGATTGTTAGTGGTTGCGCTAAGTGAAATTTCATAGATAATTAGCCATTCCAAATTTTCTGCCTGCACGCTTAAGAAGCAAGATGCAGCTTTCACCAAAGCTTAGAGATCTTTGAATGCTCAATTAAAGAAACGACCTCATCAAATACAAGATTCAATTTCCACCATGATTTAAATCCTAGAAACAGCAGTTTATCTTCAAATGTCAAATGCAAACCGCATTGAAATACTCAATAGCACAGCAGTTGTTGGTTAGAAGCATGTAGAAATTACTTACACGGTCTAAGTTCCGATACTTAGAAACTAAGGAATGTGCCTTTACAATACCAATTCCAGGAACAGATGGAAGGAAATCACATCCAGCTAGGACGCACATACCTGTAAAATGACATTAGGTAACCTAAATTTGAGTCCAAATGCATTTATTAGAGTCAAACAACGAAAACATATATTTGTTTCAACAAAAATAGTAGATAGATCCTTCTAGTTCTACAATACTAGTGGAAAACAACTGATTGTGCATCAAGGAACTGAACCAGTTCAACTAATTAAAAGAGCTCACCCATACCAAGATGTAGCTAAGGTTCTTGATTTGTGTTAATTAGATGTTTCTAACCTGATTCTCGTGAAAGTTATATTCTGGACAGCCTAGGCATTAAATAACGTGTAAACTTAAAGAGCATAGCTTTGAAGAGTCAAAACAAAGGTTACCTGTAAACAATTCTGTATCAAAATTTCTGAAGGAAGGTTTACTGGATACAGAATCAAAAACTTTTGACAGAACCAGTTCTTCTCCATTGCCATAACGGTCCATTTTAAATGTGACCTGTTAATGGAAAATGTATGAAAACAAAGATAAAGCCAACAACTCATACAATCAACAAAGTACACAGAAGTCATCAGGAGAGCAGAAGACCTCCATCAGCACACCATATCATAGTTTTGGAGAAGTTCTTACAGCTGGACAACCATATGCTATTAGATCACTGTCTTCTGTAATCACTGACACAACTCCACCTTTTTCAGCCTCAAGAGTGGCCAAATATGCTAGCTGTGCATCAGCCTCATATGGAGCTACCACAAATTCAACATTCTCTGATTTCAGGATCTGAAAAAGTAACAATGCAAGTTTGGAAAGGATGTAAATGGAACAGGAATGAGAAATATTCTAAACTTTTATGATGAGAAAAAGTCACAGAAAATGATATGAAAATGCAGAGGCCTTGCTAATCCGTATTAAAAATGTTTAACCTGAATCAATTGATTTGCCATGGCTGGAGTGATGCTCACTGCTCTCTACAAGATGGACAAAGAAAGAACAATGAGACCACAAATTTTAACAGCTAATTAATAATCCATAAAGATGCCAGAATTAGTAGAAAACAAAAAATCATGCAAAATCTAAGCAAACAATAATAAAAATATTCCCTTGATGTTAGGAGAAATGACACTCAATATGAAACTTTAAAGTACTAAACTGAAGTAATTGATGAACCATTTAAAATGGCCTGATTATACAGTTCAAACCCAGATCAAAAACAGACAGGCATTGGTCATAGTCACATACAATCCCGGGAGAAGTCTAAATAAGTGAATCGTTATTTGCAGTGGCCAGAATCAGTACTGAAAATTTACTTCATATTTCTCATGCAATCTTGATAGGATCTAAATATTTCTCAGTAAATTTCCAAGAGTAGCATTCAGTACTACAAGGTGCATAAGCAATGGTCCATCCTATAATCTTCAAGGAAAATCTAATAAAACCAAAGTAATTTTTATATAATCTCCATATGCCTTGAGTTTCAAGGAGCTACATTAACACTCTGGCAGTCTAAGCTTCCCTTCTCTTCTGTTACTACAATATTTCTAATTTTTGGATTGCCAAAACTATAGTGTTATCAGTTACTATTCTCACTCTATAAATTATTTGCCCTCTTCTTTGCTATATTAACCTTTTGGCACCCTATAAGTTTTAATTCATTTTTCCAATATTTTGGTATCGATTCCTGGGTGCTTAACAGTGCAAGAATTTTCTCAAGATGAAATTTCAATAGAATCAAAAGAGAAAGGACCAAACATTAGCAATGCACATGCATTATTAAATGAGAGACCAATTAAGAATGCATATGGGCTAATGAGTAGTTCAAAACCTTGGATTAAAGGAACAACGAGGATAAAATGAAACCTGGAAAAGCTCAGTTGCACCTTGAACATCCCCCTCTTTAAGCTTAGCAATTGCCAGTTCCCGGTTCTCTTTCCTCCTCCTAGAGTCAAAACCATGCTACTATTATGAAATAGCTACATTCTCAGTATAATGCAATATTTAGTCTTTAAAGTCATTTAAACAAACCTATATCTTTCATTTTCAGTGGCAGCCTTGCAGGGAATATTTGCACCATCAAAAACAACAACGGGGGTTATCTTATGATGACGAAGAAGATTGACTCTGTGCATAAAGTAAGCTATGTATCGCAATTTCTTTTCATTGTTTGAATCCAAACAAATCTCCATGCTACATGAATACGCTGCAATTTTTTTTGCAAAAATCAATTCAGCCTATTCATTTCATTTCCACTTACAAATTTTTCTTTTAGTAAAAAAATAAAAAGAAATGAACCAAAAATACCTCCTTTATGTAACCATGAATAAGCATCAATACCCACCTGCAAAACTTGCACAAAAGCATATATTTTGAGAGGAACGAAAAACAGAAGCAAAAGAAAAAAGGAAGTAGCTAAAGAGAATAAAATGAAATACCCGCTTGCCAGCGTATTTCTTGATGTGAACCGGTTCAATGAAAGGTTTCATGAATCTAAGCAGATCTTTGATTCCCATTGTTCACCCACTGTTGCTGGGCCTTTGGGTTAAAAGTTTATTTTCCCCCAACTTTTCAAAGTTTTTTTTTTCTTTCGTTTTTTGGTTGAACATTTCGTAGGGACATTTCATCTATGATACGAGGGGAGAAAATGGCGGGAACGTTAGCAAAATGTCAAAAGTTTGGAGGCAATTCTTTCCTAAACTGACAAGGCTGTCATGGAATATAATTTTACAGGCGACTGAATGTCTGCCACGTTCTTCCATCAAAANAAAAAAAAAAAGAATGTCTGCCACGTTCGCCAAGTTTCCATATAATAAACTTAAGTTGGTGAAAGTATCCACCCGGTCCCTGTATTATCAATAAGAAAAGAAGCAAGTCCTCCTGCTAAAAAATATGAAGCAGTCAAGTCTCTATTTTTAGAAGGGAAGCAAATAGGTAAATTAATTAATATTGTTAATAGAAATCATCCAAATTGATGACATGGAACTAACGATGTTGATGTAGACATTATAAATTATAAAAAAGAGTAATATGACATAAATTTTAAATAAAATAAAAATCAAGTGTAAAATAACTTATTTTTTCTTTTTTATTACTAATAATTGTAGAAAATTATTGACATGTAGGATTAAAAGAAGGAGATACAAAGAGATAGTGGTGGAGATGATGAAAGTCGATTCATCCTATATGGACAGAGAGTCAGAGCATGTTGAGAGTGGAGGTAGTGGTGTTAAAGATGGGTTGGGGGCAAGTTGACAGAGTGTAGGCTAGAATGTTGAGGAGTCAATCCTTTCTTCAACGTCTTGGGAGTTATTTACAAGTGAGGTCTGGTGTTAGGTAGCATTAATGTGGCAGGTCTGCTATCAAGCAATTATTATGAGACTGGTGGAGAGGATGTCTGTAATGGAACATGTTTTTTCATTTCTTCTTAATCATGGCACGAAGTAGTTGAACCCACGTAAGGTTTGGTGGCCAAAAGAATCACGTTCTCAACAAGAGATCAAGTGCTTGGAGGAATCAATGATGGCAACCTTATTAGGCACGAGTGGCTAGTTTCTTTGAGCAGCTACTTTGTATCTAGATGGATAATCAAATCGAGAGGTAGAACTTCTAATGACTACCCAATCTATAATGAGTGGAGGTTATTTCTCAAGTGGCTTATTGTGCTATTACGTGCCTTGTCAAGACTTACAAAGTACATACAAAATATCTCAATTCCCTTTGCTATTCTAAGAGTCATTTGCAGATTATTTAATATACAAAGATAACCGCTAACTAACGTTAACAGCTAACTGCCTACCGCTATCAACAAACTAACTACTTTAACTGACTTTAGCTATACAACAGATACTCATAACATGCTTCAATCTTTATCAAGCTTTCCTTTCTCCTTGAGCTTTCCACACTCATTAACTTGCAAAAGCATAATCATCCTATGTACATATTATTTATAAACATGTTATACCATTAACCATTCATCACATATGTTTCAACCACATCAACCAACTAACTCAACCATAATCATTTTCATGATATTATCATTTCATAGATATATACCTCATATATGTCATTCAATCATTTCCATTACACGCTCCAAGCCTTATATACCTATTATACACACATTCAAAACAAGTATTATAAATATGGACCATTTTATCAACCTTTAAAATCAATACTTAACTATATTGAAACCTATTTACATGCCACAAAATCGAGCTTTAAACGATAGAAAGACTATTGGAAAAAAAATAACAGGATAGTGTGAGCTCCACAGTGATCCACCAAACATGTTCTGTAAGTCGATAATCTATTGGAAAAGGGGAAAAAATGAAGTAAGTATTTCAAATGCTTAGTACGTTCACATGTATAAAACCAAGTAACTTACATTAAGTTATAAATATACTCTACATGTTACTTAGATTGGTAATGTTTGCCTATCATGGCAAATCAAATATAAAAAAGGTGAGTTCAACATTTATCATACCATATAGTAACTCAATCATATAATATTTCAATTCATTTAATTCAACATTTCATTATCATTCATAAAAACAAATAACCATTTTATCAATTCAATATCTTAATCATATCCTACAATCTATTTACCCACCATACATAACATGTCAAATTAATGCCAACCATTATTTTCATTTCCTAATTTCAATTCTCAATAAAATTCATATTAAATCATATAAATTCCATTTTCATTTCATATCATTTTATCTTTATACCAAATACATATCAATTTCTAATTTAATGTCAAATATATATAAATTTCAATTCACATTCATCTATTTATCATGTCAAATATATATAAATTCTCAGTGAGCGTCACTTCCTCGGTGATTTTCGCCTTATCAACCAGTGCAGCAAAATCTCGCTCCCTCTGTGGAGCTATCAGAACCTTCAGATTATCCATGAAGCCATCCTCGAAGCGAACACATCGCTCGTACTCAGTCGCCATCATACCACGCGCATAGCGACTCAATCGTAAAAACTCGGCCTCATACTCGGCCACTGATCTGTCCCCCTGAGTCAAATTTAAGAACTCTCTCCTATGGGAATTTACATAGTTAGTCCCCACATATTTCCCCTGGAAAGTGGTCCTAAAGAACTCCCAGGTCAGCCAATCAGGCTGAGTGGCCTCCTTAACCGTGAGCCACCACTGATAACCCTCATCATGCAGCAGCGATACAACACCCTTCAACTTCTGCTCAAGGGTGCAGTCTAGGTCGTCCATAATCCTCTTTGTGGCCTCAATCCAGTATTCTACCACATTAGGTGCAACTTCACAATACCTCTGAAAAGCTTAGCTCCATTAGACCAAAGTCGTTCCGTAACCAACCCGCGGCCACCAGCTCCCGTATTGGGTCCAACGACCCTCTCTAGAATCCATAACATAGCTTAAAACAGTGCGTCATCTCCAGTCGCACAACAATAAGACCCAGTCTCGGTTATGGGTGAAGCCGGTGTCTCACTTGTATCCAAATTAGGCAAGTTGCCAAAAAATGAGGACCCAGCTCAAGCACCTCTACGACCTCTACCACGGCCTCTTGTACCCAGTCCGCGAGTACCTCTTGTGCTCATTGTCTATTCGTGTTAATCTGTATTTACATTTTTACGCATTAGTTTACAGTTCTAGTGTTTATTAATAAATATTTTATGAAACAAGTATCAGAAGTGTAACGTTTGTTTTCGTACAACGCAGTGTCTATCAGTGTCTATCGATTTTACTATAGTATTAGTATACAATAACTTGAGTGTTTTCAGTACAGTCTATCTATAGTAGTCTCAGTATATACTACCTATAGTAGTTTCAGGACATACTATCAAAAATAGTTTCAGAAAACTTACTAGATTGGCGTTGGAGACTCGGTGTACCATACTTTCAGTAAAAACATTTAAAAATTAGTTCTCAAAAATTACGTATTCAAAACCCATCTCCACAATCGAGTTTTGCAACATGGCTCTGATACTACTAAATATAACACCTCAAACTCGGCCTGGACGTTATGGCTGAATCTGACGATGTCACATGATAGTGTGTTTGAAAACTGATGCTCGTGTTGAAAAACTGTAACTTTGCTTAAAATATTTTTCGTTTAGATCTCGTCGTTATCTTTTATTAATCCTAAAATAGTGATTTTTATCCATTCGTTAGTTTGAAAAAATATTATACCTTACAGAAGCTTTTTAAAACAGTTTGTGTCATTGTGGGTATTTTGCTAAAACACATGCATTTCTTTTAAAAACCCGTGTTTTATCTACCTTTAGCAGATATAAAACATAAATAGGTATAAAAATTTAAATTTTATGTAAAAACTCATAGCGGCCATTATTACAGAAAACTACCCCAAATAAAGCTTTAAACAAAACTTAATTAAATACGAAACAATAAAAGGAGTCGTGTGGCCATAGCTGAGTCCTTCGTCGCTCTGATCTACTAAGTCTAGGGATTACCTGAACAGATGAATCAGAAAGGTGAGTTTACGAAAACTCAGTGTGTAATCCCTACATAAACAAATAGACAATATGCAATTATAGTCTGGGCCTAAAACCATTTCGGTAACAGTTTCAGTTTCAGTTAAGGCCTTAGCCCATTACAATAAAGAAACAGTCATGCATTTGGGTGTTGACCCATTATAGTTTCAATACTTAGTACAGTAATATATCTGCAGTATCAAATCCTACCCAGCCAGCCTCTACACTCTAACTCCGTCCAACCCTACACTCCATGTGGGGATATAATCAACCCACCCATCCCTACACTCCAAATAGTACCAATATAACCCTAACCCAATGCATTGCATCATACAGTCATGTCATGGTATCATGTATAATCAGTAAAGTGTATATAGCATGCTCAACATACAGACATACATATCTATCTCATATAGGCATATAACAATCTTTCAATCATTTTAGTCAATTAGGGGTCTAGGTAACCTTACCGACCCTACAGTAGGTTCACAGTCGACTTGGGTGACTCGCACAACCTTAGCATTCAAACAGTGAAAATGGGCCCACAGGCCCAAGTTACATGCCCATGTAGGCTCACAAGCCGCGTGGCCCATACGGCCTAAAATGGTATTGGCCATGTAGATCACACGGCCTAACCCCAATATTTTCACACATTCGTGTGGGGCCCACACACTTGTGTGGCCCACACGGCCCAATTCGGCTCGGCCCATGAATTGCATATGGCCAGCCTCGTCGATCACACGCCCATGTTCAATCACACGGCCTACCACACGACTCGTGTGGCATTGTCAGTCCCATTTTTTAGCTTTTTCGTTGACTAGCGTTTTCAGTGATGTGATTACACACCTGGTACGGATTTTGGTACGCACACGCTACCTAGACAAAAAGTACCTAATCAATGACAATTCCATGTCCAAAATCAATCACGCTTAAAACTAATGCCATTTAAACAACAATAATCAAACTCCAATTATGTTGCTTACCCCTACCGTTCCAAAAGATGTAGCCTACAATTCCAAAAGTAGACCAAGTTCGTTGCGATTTGTTGCTGCCAAAACACAATTCAACACCAGAGAGTGTTAGGAACTTAACAATATTAGCAAATAAAACTTCTTCAAAACATTTGAGGCATAACTTCTCCCCCTTACCAAAAGTCTTACCAACAAAATGTAGCCCACATTGAACCGAAATATCAACTTAAGGGAGAAGTCGACAGGAAAAGGAGAATGAGATGGAGTCCAGTATTCGGTAAAGGGAAAACAGAGAAGAACCAACGCCAATTTTCCCTTTTCAGAGAGAAACCAAAAATTAAAAGTAAAGAAAGAATAAGAATTTGGCAAAGGTTTTAGGGGAAAGAGAGAAACTGAGGCGAGTAAACCAATGAAAGAAACTGAATCAGTAGGGACAGGAAATAAAAAATCGGCAGCACAAGTGTGGTATTTGGAAAAGCAACTAGCAGCAAATGGAGGAGTTTGGGGAGCAAATAATTCGGTAGAAAAAAAAATAAGACTAAGAAAAAATGGAAAGAAATTTAATCTCAAGTTGAAGTTTTGAGAGAAGAGAGAAAAAAGGTATTCAAATTCGACACCAACTCTTATCATATCTCTAAAATTTTTCCTCAAAATTTTCACTACTAACCCACCATAATTCCTTCAACAACCGAAACCAACCCTCATTCAAACACTTTAGAATTTCGACTAGATCAAAATACCTACTCGACACAAGCAATAAAATAAAATACTCCCTTGCACACACCAGGACTCAAACTCAATACCTCCAGTACTTTGCCACTCTACTTAACCACCAAACCAACAAGCTCATTCTGTCATATTTTACCCATTTTTAATCAAAAGCCTACTAAACAAGAGCAAGGCTATATTTAAATAAAAGCACAAAATTTTGCTCAAGTCAAGGCTTGAACCAAAGACTTCTCAAACACACCCAAGGTACTTAACCACTAAAGTAGACAGTCAGTTGTGTCACAAACATATGAAAATAAAAATAAGAGATTGTTGGGGCGTTACAACTCTACCCTTTAAGAGAAAATATCGGCCTCGAAATTTTACCTGATCAGAACAAATGAGGATATTGCCAATGCATTGCATTCTCAAACTCTCACGTGGCCTCCTCAGTGCTATGTTTACACCAAAGAACCTTAACTAGTGGGCTAAATTTTCTTCTCAGAACCTTTA
The DNA here is from genome assembly GCA_013677275.1 of Gossypium schwendimanii. Classification (NCBI taxonomy): domain Eukaryota; kingdom Viridiplantae; phylum Streptophyta; class Magnoliopsida; order Malvales; family Malvaceae; genus Gossypium; species Gossypium schwendimanii. The sequence goes on from CM025250.1 coordinate 13,329,218, forward strand.
TATCTCGCTCCAATATCTGAACTGGCTCCTTTTCAAAGGTCAGATCTGGCCTAACCTCGATTTTCTCAACAAGAACAATATACGTGGGATCAAAGTAGTAGTGCCTCAATATAGAGACGTGTAACACATCATGAATTCGATCTAACTTTAAAGGTAACTCCAACAATTAGGCAACCGGTCTCACACGTTTCAGTATGCGGTAAGGCCCAATAAACCTAGGGCTCAACTTGCACTTACGACCAAACCTCAATATCTTCTTCCATGGAGACATCTTGACAAAATTAAAGTTTCTCATAGAATACTCAATCTCTCAATGCTTCAAGTCAGCGTAGGACTTCTGCTATCAGATATCACTTTCAGTCGATCCCAAATCAGTCTAACTTTATCCTCGGTATCAGAAATTAGTTCGGGGCCTAGAATAGGCCGCTCGCCCAACTCAGTCTAACATGAATGTGCATGACACCTACGATCATATAATGCCTCGCAGGGTGCCATCTGAATGTTAGACTAATAGTTGTTGTTATAAGTAAATTCTGCTAGCGGCAAGTAATCTTACCAACTACCTTGGAAGTCAATCACACAACTTCTCAACATATCCTTCAGTATCTAAATCACCCTTTCTGACTGATCGTCAGTCTAATTATGGAACGCAGTACTGCAGTCCTATCTTGTACCCAGAGCTTCATATAGCTTCTTCTAGAATCAAGACGTGAAGCAAAGATCCTTATCAAATATTATCGAAACCAGTACCCCATGTAGTCTCACTATCTCAGACACATACAGTTTAGCCAGATTCTGTAAAGAGTAGTTGGTACGAACCGGTATGAAGTGGGCAGACTTGGTCAATCGATCCATGATGACTCATACAGAATCCTTCTTAGTAGGTGTGAGGGGTAACCCATTAACGAAGTCCATAGTCACTCTCTCCCACTTCCAAAGCGAAATCTTAACTGGCTGCAACAAACCCGAAGGTAACTGATGCTTAGCCTTAACCTGTTGGCAAGTCAGACACTCAGCCATAAATTCGGTAACTTTTCACTTAAGACCTAGCCACCAATATAATTCACGAAGGTCGCGATTTAACTTGAAGACCTAACGACTCATCCTCTATCTGTTTACCCTTATCTGCTCTATCCACGTCAGTTTAACTTGAAGTTCAGCCAATACACTACTATCATCAAATAAACTGAAGCGAGCAAACATCGCCCTCAGGTCAGTCATAGCTCTACGGCTCAGTGTGTCAGCCACCACATTAGCCTTACCATGGTGGTATTTAATAGTACAGTCGTAGTCCTTAAGTAGCTCAATCCATCTACGCTACCAAAAATTCAGCTCCTTCTGAGTGAGGAGGTACTTGAGGCTCTTGTAATCAGTGTAAATAATACACTTCTTACCATACAGATAATGCCTTCAGATTTTTAGTACGAATACAACTACGGCCAATTCCAAGTCATGCGTTGGATAATTTACCTCATGAGTCTTAAGTTGAAGAGACACATACGCTACCACCTTACCCTTTTACATCAATATACATCCCAAATTGACATGTGATACATCGCCGTATACAGTAAACTCCTTTCTAGACTTTAGCTGTATTAGAATAGGGACCTCTATCAGTACAGTCTTGAGCTTCTCAAAGCTCTCTTATTACGCATCAGTCCAGTTAAATGGCACACCCTTACGTAGTAGCTTAGTCAAGGGTGCGACAATTAGAGAAAACCCCTCTACAAATCGTCAATGATACCCTGCCAATCCCAGAAAACTGTGGATCTAAGATACAGTCTTAGGTTGCTTTCAATCTAAAACAACCTCAATCTTTCGAGGATTGACTCTAATCCCCTCAGCAAAAACCACATGTCCTAAAAACGTTACTTTACGTAACCAGAACTCACATTTACTAAACTTGGTGTACAATTGTTTCTCTCACAGAATCTGTAGAACCAATCTGAGGTGTTCATTATATTCATCCTCAGTTTTCGAATACACTAGTATATCATCAATAAATACCACTATGAGTCAATCCAAATAGGGCTCGAACACTCGATTTACCAGATCCATAAAAGCTACTGGTGCATTCGTCAGCCCAAATGGCATCACTAAAAACTCGTAATGACTGTACCAAGTCTTAAATGTTGTCTTGAATACATCAATCTCCTTAACCCTCAACTGATGATATCCTGATCGGAGATCAATCTTGGACAAATTTGAAACCCCTTGGAACTAGTCAAACAAATTATTTATCCTCGGTAGGGGTACATATTCTTGATGGTCAGCTTGTTCAGTTGATAGTAGTCAATACACATACGCATGGATCCATTATTCTTCTTTACAAACAGTATTGGTGCTCCCCATGGAGACACACTAGGACGGATGAACCCATGATCCAGTAACTCTTTAATCTGGGCCTTAAGCTCCACAAGCTCTTTTGATGCCATTTTATAAAGGGCGATGAACATTAGAGTTGTACTAGAAAGGAGCTCGATTGCAAACTCTACTTCACGATTCAGAGGTAACCCAGGTAGCGTCTGGAAACTCCTTAACCGTCCTGATATCCTTAACCGAAGAATCTCTAGAATCTGAAACACTGATGTAAGCCAGATACGCCTTACATTTCTCACGAACTAATTTTTCGGCCCTCAATGCAAAAATCACATTCGATAAGTAGTTCTGGCACTCTCCAATTATGACTACCTTACTGTTTTTTACAGTTCTCAGTACAACTCTTTTCATGGCACAATCTAAGCTCACTCGGTGTTTAACCAACTAGTCCATTCGCAGTATCAGATCAAATTCCCAAAAGGTAGTTCCATCAGATTAGCCAAAAAGATAGCTCCTTGAACCTCTAGAGGAACATCTCTAAATAGTTGTTAACCCTTATTGACTACCCTAACGGACTCAGTACAGTGACCTCACTCATAGTGCTCTCAACTAGTATACCCAAGTTTTCAAATACGATACAAGCCATATATGAGTAACTGGATCCTATATCTATCAGTGCAATATGTGATACATTATAAGTAAAGAATGTACACGTACTGATGTTCGGAGTATCTCCATCCTCTCGGCGACGAGCAATATAAACTAGAGTCAGCTGTCTTGCCTCAGTATGTCTAGCACCTTTACTCGATGCTTTCTGATTGCGACCATAACCATTACCACCTTTGGCCTAACCACAGCCTTTCGGTGGCTATTGAACTACACTCAGTGGTGGTGCAATACCACTACTCGAAACTTGCATCTAATTGGACCTCCGTGGACAGTCTCTAATACGGTGTTTTAGAGAATCGTACCTCAAACATGCACTAGTTCTTTTCCAACACTCGCCCTGATGGTGTCTACCACAGTCAGTACACAGCGGCTGTCCAGTAGCAGTAATAGGAGCCCCAACTCCGACCAACCCATCAACTCTGGCCTTTTTCTTAGGCCTTTGAACAGAACTCGAGGGCTCTGAATCCCTCTTATTCCTACCTTTCTATGTGTCATGATTTTGGTGCTCAGTGCACTTCACTTCCTCAACAATCTTCGCCTCATCAACCAGTGAAGTAAAATCTTGCTCCCTCTGTGGAGCTATAAGAAACCTCAAATTATCCATGAGGCCATCCTCGAAGCGAACACATCACTCGTACTTAGTCGCCACTATACCATGAGTATAGCGGCTCAGTCGTAAAAATTTGGCCTCATACTTGGCCATTGATCTGTCCCCCTAAGTCAAGTTTAAGAACTCTCTCTTACGAGAATCTACATAGCTGGCCCCCACATATTTCCTTTAGAAAGCGGTCTTAAAGAACTCCCAAGTCAGTCGATCAGGCTGAGTGCCCCATTAACTGTGAACCACCACTGATAAGCCTCATCATGCAGCAGCGATACAGCACCCTTCAACTTTTGCTAAAGGGTGCAGTCCAAGTCGTCAATCCTCTCTGTGGCCTCAATCTAGTATTCTACCACATTAAGGGCAACTCTAGCAATACCCCTAAAAAACTCAGCTCCGTTAGATCGGAGCCATTCCGTAATCGACTCGCAACCTCAAGCTCCTATATTGGGTCCAACGACCCTCTCTAAAATCATTAACATGGCTTAGGACAATACGTCGCCCCTAGCCGCACGATCATGAGACCCAGTCTCGATCATGGGTGAAACTGATGTCTCACTTGTATCCAAATTAGGCAAGTTGCCAGAAAATGAGTACCCAGCTCGAGCACTTCTATGGCCTCTACCACGGCCTCTTGTACCCCGTCCGCGAGTACCTCTTGTGCTCATTGTCTATTTGTGTTAATCTGTATTTACATTTTTATGCATTAGTTTACAGTTCTAGTGTTTATTAATAGATATTTTATAAAAATAGTATCAGAAGTGTAACGTTTTTTCGTACAACGCAGTGTCTATCAACATCTATCAGTTTTACTACAGTATCAGTATACACTAACTTGAGTGTTTTCAGTACAGGTCTAGCTATAGTAGTTTCAGTATATACTACCTATAGTAGTTTCAGGATATATTATCAAAAACAGTTTTAGAAAACTTACTAGATCGAAGCTGGAGACTTGGTGTACCACACTTTCAATAAAAATATTTAAAAATCAGTTCTAAAAAATCACATCTTAAAAACATATATCCATAGCTGAGTTTTGCGACATGGCTCTGATACTACTAAATACAACACTCGAAACTCAGCCTGGACGTTATGGCCGAATCTGGCGATGTCACATGATAGTGTGTTTGAAAACCGATGCTTGTGTTGAAAAATTGTAACTTTGCTTAAAATATTTTTCGTTTAGATCTCATCATTATCTTTTATTAATCCTAAAACAGTGATTTTTATTTAGTCGTTAGTTTCCAAAATATTATACGTTGTGGAAGCTTTTTAAAATAGTTTGTGTCATTGTGGGTATTTTACTAAAACACATGCATTTCTTTTAAAAACCCGTGTTTTATCTACCTCTAGCAGATATAAAACATAAAGGAGTATAAAAATTTAAATTTTAAGCAAAAAGTCATAGCGGCCATTATTACAAAAAATACCTCAAATAAAGCTTTAGAAAAACTTAACTAAATACGAAATAGTAAAAGGGGTCATATGGCCACAGCTGAGTCCTCCGCCGCTCCGATCTGCCTAAGTATAGGGATTACCTAAACAGATGAATCAGAAAGGTGAGTTTACGAAAGCCCAGTGTGTAATCCCCACGTAAACAAGCAGACATTATGCAATCATATTCTGGGGCTAAGCCCATTTGGGTAACAGTTTCAATTTCGGTTAGGGCCTTAGCCCATTACAATACAGAAGCAGTCATGCATTTGGGCCTTGGCCTATTACAGTATCAATACTTAATACAGTAACATATATGTAGTATCAAATCCTACCCAGCCAGCGTCTACACTCCAACTCTGTCTAACCCCACACTCCATGTAATGATATAATCAACCCACCCATCCCTACACTCCAAATAGTATCGAATACGATACTAGACAGTAGTTGCAACTGAGCTGCCAGTAAGTTAGGCTTGAAGCCTTTTAGTGCACTTCCCCCAATCACTATAACCCCAACCCAATGTAATACATCATACAGTCATGTCATGGTATCATGTATAATCAGTAAAGTGTATATAGCATGCTCAACATACAGATATACATATCTATCTCATATAGGTATATAACAATCTTTCAATCGTTTCAGTCAATTAGGGGTCTAGGTAACCTTACCGACCCTACAGTAGGTTCACAGTCGACTTGGGCGACCTGTGCAACCTTAGCATTCAAACAGTGAAAATAGGCCCACGGCCCATATTGTATGCCTATGTAGTCCCACACGCTTGTGTGGCCCACACGGCCCAAAATGGCCTTGGTCATGTAGATTACATGGCCTAGCCCCAATATTTTCACACGCTCGTGTGGTTTTGCCCAATTCGGCCTGACCCATGAATCACACATGGCCAGCCTCATCAATCACACACCCATGTTCAATCAAACGGCCTACCACACGAGCAGTCCCACTCTCATCATATCCCAAGCTGAAATTTTGAGAGAAGAAGAAAAAAACGAATTCAAATTCGGCTCTAACTCTTATTATATCCCTAAAACTTTTTTTTAAAATCCTCACTACTAACCTACCATGATTCCCTCAACAACCGAAACCAACCCTCATTCAAATACTTTAGAATTTCGACTAAACCAAAATACCTACCCGACACAAGCAATAAAATAAAACACTCTCTTGCATACACTAGGACTCGAACTTAAGACCTCAAGTACTTTGTCACTCCACTTAACCACCAGACCAACAGGCCCATTCTATCATATTTTACCCACTTTTAATTAAAAGCCTACTAAACAAAAGCAATGCTATATTTAAATAAAAGTACAAAATTCTGCTCAAGTCAAGGCTTGAACCTAAGACTTCTCAAACATACTTAAGGTACTTAACCATTAAAGTAGACAGTCAGTTGTGTCACAAACATACGAAAATAAATATAAGAGATTTTTGGGGCGTTACAATCTTGCTCTCTTAGAAGTTGAGAATGTTATGAGAGAAATTCATGAAGAAATATTCGGTAATCACCTAGGTGAGAGATTGCTAGCACAAAAGGTCCTTAGGCAGGGGTATTACTGGCTAACTGTCTAGATGAGCGCATACTATATGGTTCGCACTTGTGATTCTTACCAAAAATATGCTCAAGTATAATAGTCACCAGAAGAGCCTCTGCAAATAATATCTAGCCCTTGGCAGTTTGCAACTTGGGGAATAGATATTTTAGGCCCATTTCCAATAGCTACAACTCATAAGAAATTCATAGTAGTTATTGTAAACTATTTCGCTAAATGGATAGAAGCTGAAGCTTTAGCTATAATCACAAAGAGACAAATGGAGTCTTTCATCTGAAAATCCATTTTTTGTAAGTTTGACATCCCATGCCTGATTATAATAGATAATGGAACCTAATTTCAAGGAAAATTCAAAAAAAAATTGTAAGGATCTATAGATTGCTCACGCTCAAAGTTTTGTAAAGATTCCCCAAACAAATGGTCAAGTAGAAACAATGAACACAAAGGTTCTAATAGTTCTAAAGAAAAATATTAATGAGGCCAAAGGTGCTTCGTTAAAATAATTTCCAGGAATTATTTGGGCCTTGCGAACTTCACCTCACATAACAACAAGAAAGATTACATTCTCACTTGTATATAGAGCAGAGGCAGTAATCCTTGCTGAAATAGGTATGTGATCTCATAGAACAATTCATTTTGATGTGGGTGCTAATTAAGAGGCTATTCGACTCAACTTAGGTCTTATCGATGAATTTAGAGAGAGAATAGAGATTAGGAATGTTGCACAAGCCCAACAAGTTACTCGATACTATAATTCCAAAGTCAAGAACAAGTAGTTCAAGTAAGTGATCATGTTTTAAGAAATACCGAGGTCAGTTAAAAATATAGGTTATGTAGCTTACAGAATAACAAAGATGGAGGGTCCTGTGCTCCCACATATGTGGAATGTGTACTACCACGTACGTGGAATGCACGCCACTTAAAGAAATATTATGTATGAACGGTCTATCCTTTTTTCAATAAAGATACATTATTTGTAAATATTGTCTATTTTATCTATCATGAACAATTTTATTTAAGATAATTGATTTAAGATCACAACTCTGAATAGCTCACTGATTTAATATCGTAGCTGATACTATTAATGTTAGCTTATTTAAGATCGCAACCTAAGTTTATTTGATTTAATATCATGACCAATTTTATTTGAGTTAGCTGATTTAATATCGTAACTCCGAACAGCTCACTGATTTAAGATCGCATATGAGGTTATTAATATTAGCTGATTTAATATCACAACCTAAATTCATTTGATTTAAGATCATGAAGAATTTTATTTAAGTTATTTGATTTAAGATTGCAACTCCGAACAACTCATTGATTTAATATTGCAGCTGATATTATTAACATTAGCTTATTAAGATCACAACCTAAGTTCATTTGATTTAGATCATGAACAATTTATTTGAGTTAGATGATTTAAGATCGCAACTCCGAACAGCTCGCTGATTTAAGATCGTAGCTGGTATTATTAAGGTTAGCTGATTTAATCTTGTAACCTAAGTTCATTTGATTTAATATCATGATTAATTTTATTTTAGCTAGTTGATTTAAGATCGTAACTTCTAATAGCTTGTTGATTTAATATCATAGCTGATATTATTAAGGTTCATTGATTTAAGATCACAACCTATGTTCATTTGATTTAAGATCATAAACAATTTCACTTGTGTTAGTTTATTTTACAATCTTTAATCCTTTGCTCATTTATGCTAACAACTTGATTATGCAGTTTGCTTAAATAAGTTTGTAGTCAAACACAACACCATTTTAATACAAAACAAAGATTTTTCATTCATATTCAAAAGAAACAAGTGCAATAAAAATAAGTAAATTAAGAATTAGTGGTGGTATCTTAGGGATTGGTGAGCTGTAACATCCCAGTTCTGGCGAATCTAAAGTTTGGGTGTATAGCAATAAATTGCCTATTTGGTGTGGTGTTATCCACCCAAATAACTATTTTGGCGTATACATGTGGGCATATAGTAACTGCCACTTGAGTTGGTAAGAATTTGATTTCATGATATTCTACTATATTAAGGAGACGTTCGTGTTAAGGGATAAAAGTGAAATATGGGATGAGTATTCACCAAATGTATAGTACACTTTGTTTGTATGGAATACCATGCTAGTTAGACTTTAAGTAATCTGGTTAGGAACCAACTATACAGTTCAGCCTGATAAGTTTGATGAAGGGAACTTAATTATAATTTTTTCAAAAATTGTAGGCCAATAAGAAGGCAAGTTCCAATATGTATGACACTTGTTAAATTCTATTAAGAAAGATGAGTCATATTTATATGTTAGAATGTGTTCTGAAAAGGATTTTTCTTTCTCTTATCTAAGTGGTATTTACTGAAACCTTCATTCAATCTGAATGTATCCTACCTCGATGATATAGAGGCTAAGGTTCTTTTATAATCAGTAATTACTTCGCATCAGGGTAAGTATTTTAGCTCTGTATGTTAAGTTCTGAATGAGTAAATCTGTATTTGGTAACTGAAAAGTGAGACTATAAGTATAAGGTTTCTGTATGGGATTTATATCGCTTGAAATGATAAGCAACTTGTACGTATAGGGTAGTAATAGTGTTCCTATGTTTTGTAAGTAGTGGTTGTTGCAGTTTCATGATAGAAGTTTGAATATGGAGTTTAAGTTGCTGTACGTGGGTGTTAGATGAGTTTTTACTCTAACTCTTACATGTATACTGTTCATGCTGAAGTAGGCCGGTGAGAAAGTGATCAAAATATGTATCTGAAACCATGGAATGTATGGTCTGAATATGATATGTGTGTGACTATATGAATGGTTGTTGATGTTATTATGTATATTTGGAATAGAGTCTGATAAGTTCAAGTATGTGTTGCGTGGGGTATGAGTACTATGGTGTGAAATATGTATTTGTTTGAAATATAAGCTATGAGATACGTGTGTTCTAATTGGGTGTAAGTGAAGTAAAAGTTTGAATATAGATTGTGTCATTGCATGAATAGTCTATGTCTATTTACCACGGTAGTGTTTAATGGAGCACGTCAGGACTGAAAACATAGATTCTGATATAAACTCTAAAAGAAATTCCATGGCCATGGTACCCTCTAAGAAAGAACTAAGGAATGGTAATTACTCAATAGGGTTCTCTACGTGTCCTAATACGATGATGGGCAAACTCAAGTAATGTGAGTTTAGCCAAATCGATATCATAAACATGACATAAATGAAAAGAATAGCCTTTATAGCGAACTCTGAAAAGAATAGCCTTTATGGAGAACTCTGGAAGGGATGCCTTTGTGGAAAAATCTGAATGGATCACCTTAGTGGTGTGTTCTATTTGATTGATTGTATGGTGTATTGTTCTAAGTCTACTTGGTGTAAACTATCAAGAATATTTGGTAAGCTATGAATCTGAATGTCTATCTCTATGGTAAGATATGAGTAAGTTCTAGTAGTTCTGAAATAAGTATGACCAAGATAAGGTATTGATATGCTTTGGAATAATAGTTGAATAAAGTCCTAAGGGTTTTTAATGAAAAAAATATGTGTATCGGTTTGTCAAGAAGGGTATATATTGTGATGATCTGTAAGTGTGAAATGTAAAGGGGTATTACATCTTCTTTTAAATTGTTTTGAATATGTGTTAATGCTATTTTGAATTATGAGATTTTGATATAATATGATATGGAGTTCATTTGGATGTTACACACTATGAATATTTAGTATGGATATGTGTACAGAACTAGATTAATGTATGTCTGAGTGTGAACTAGTGGTATGAAACATTATGCAAGTATTTGCCATATTTATGTATCTGCCCAAGATAATGTCAGTGAGCAATTTTTTGAAATAAGAGCATGGGTTATGGTGGGGAGTGTTGGAAGTAGTTTCTAAAGGTATGTTTTGTTAGGTAAGTACTATGGAATAAGAGATTCATGAATTAACTGGAAGGATTCCTCAGTTAACAAGATATAGAGGAATAAGTATGATAAGGGCGTGATAACTAACATATAAAAGAATAATAAAACAATGATGGTACCAGCCGAAGTAAAGGGTGTGAAATATGTTTGGCTCATAGAAATTCATACAAGATTGTAGAGTATTCATAAAGGTATGGTTATATTGGGATTCACTAAGTACTCTTGTACTTACAAGATTTTTTATTAATTTTCGGGGTTGTTGTTGAAGAGGCTTCACTTGGAGAGACCACGCTAGTACTACGCCAAAATGGTGATAGAGTGGGCTATTATGCATACAGAGGGTTTGTGGTGTAGTCTTGAATACGCCATTCTACGTTGTCTTAGAAAAAATTTATAACTTGTAAATATCTGTATCAATCTGATGTAATAAGTTATTTATCATATATTTTATTTTAAATTCCAAATGTTAATTTTTTTCTTTTGAAATTCAAATAAAAAGATTAAAATAAATGAGAAAATTTAAACTAATTTTGTTAAATGTTCTGTATTGTTTAGTAACGCCCAAGATCCAGACCCAGTGAATCGGGTCAAGTTGAGGGCGTTACACAAGCACTTTATCTTCTTATTTGTTTTCTCCTTCATTTCCATCACCTTTACATCCAGTTGTGGGAGCCACACTAGTCTTAGTAGGATCTTCAGCAAAGTAAATCCTGTTGGAATTCTTTTATTTTTGTATGAATTCTTCCCAAGCTGCTCTAGAAGGGAAGTGACCATCGAAATCCAATTGAGCACCAGTGAGATCACTAATAGTATCAAAATTTACCCTACGAGCATCAAAGGGACCTCCAACTACTTGAGCGTGCAATAAGAAGTTAGATTTTAAATCAAGTAAGTAGTCTTGGAAGTTTTGCATATTTTCACTTTTGTACTTCTCCAAAGCTTTTTCTTGGCTCTTCACCAAATTAGTCATATCAACTCTGTGTTGTTCATCCATACTTTTTATGGTTGCTTCTAATACACATTTATCACCTCGCTTATGTGCGATCTCCCCATGTAACTTTTCAACTTCTTTTTCAACAAGGGTGAGACTCTCCTATAGTCTCTTATTCTGCTCCAACAATTTCTTGTTCTCTTCATCCAAGTTCGTATGTAATTTGCAAGCCCTTTTTAGTGCCCCCATGGTAGACTAATAAATAATTTTAGTTTCTTTCTTTTTCAATTCTGCTTTACCAATACTCTCAGCAAGCCCCACATTGACCATGCCAGCTTTAGCTAAAACCACTTGGAGAGAAAGTACAAGATTTTGCAATGAAGGTTTTCTTGTATAGCTGGACAATCCAGAAAGACAGATATGTTCTTTCGCTTCTTTAAACATGGAATTTTTCTATTTTTTGCTCACCTCATTAGGATTATAAGGAAAATTCTACATGCTAAGATGTTTACGCAATAGAAATAATGTTTATGCCTCACCATCAGAAGTAGTGAATTTCAGGGAGCCATTAGAAGGGGCATAATCAACAATTACTCTAAATGCATCATCAGCTGTTGGTTTTGGTGGTGGTTGAGGATCAACAGAAGAGTTGGGAGGAGATGGAATTGTGGCAAGAACTGTAGTAATAGGGGCTACGTTGTCACATTTTCCAACATGATATTTCCTTTTCTTTCGACGAAGCTCCCTTACTGGACTACCCTCATCTTTACTACTTAGTTCGATGTTAGCAGTTCTTGCAATAGTCTTTTGCTTTTTTTCCCCAACAGTAGTACTAGAGGGACCACTTCGCACATTCTGCATTAAAGATCGTACATCCAAGTATTCAACGATCTCTCTGGATAAGCTAGTGGATTCTTCTGAACTTTCTTCAACACTGCGAACTATGTCTGCATTACAAGCAAGTGTAATATCAGCACCAATAGTTAGCAGAAAAGGAGTTCACACCACTTTCTACATTCCTTGAAGATTTCGAAGACCATGGACGAGACATTAATTTACAAAAGCTATAAAAATAAATTCTAGGTTCCTCTTTTCTCTCCAACAGTATAAGCCTCAACTCATCAGTAGCTCCATGTGGCCAGGCAAACTATGTGGGTAGTAATACAAGTGTGTCCACACAATTATCAACATCAACTTGCCTTCATCCATTGGGATTTAAATTTAAGAGGCAGTGCTGAAACACATTCCTAACAGTTAGCACTTCCTTCAAATCTAGTACACAACCTTTGCGAAGTCTATAGTATTGTCCCCAACCTACTTCTGTCATAATTTCTCACTTCTTTAAACACATACCTTTACCAAGTATTGACCACTCATTTAGAAAGTCAAAGCCACTATTAAGCTTGTACTTAACCCGTATATACTTGTAACAGTTTAGGTGAAGGTTCAAAGACCAGTTCATAATGATGGATTCCACATCTTCACGAGGTGAAAAATGAAATAAACCCACCGAACCCCCTCGATTGTAGGCTTTTCATTTGGTACAAATTCTAGAAAATGATGATCAATGGCACTTCTTCTTGTCGACTACACTTAATGAAGTATGCTATTATGACCCACCATGAAAAACTAGATAACTGCCTCGAAGCTATCCTGTATTTATCAAGAAGATGGTAGAAGAAAGGATGGAGTGGTAAATGGAAACCTGCCTCCATCATGTGTAGTGGAAGTAAAAAATTACCATCACTGGTGTCGCTCAATTGATTTAATCGTTCGGGAATTGATAAGTCGTAAGTGAAGTTCGATATTTGAATTCCCCGAGAAGCCCAAATGCGATTCATTTTTCCCATTTTTGTAGTGCCAACATAGGCCTTAGCCTCCACTGAAGTAGTCACTTCACAACGTCGCGAAGGGATGTTTTAAATAATGCAACCACTTCCTTTAGTCCTAGCCATGGTGTTCTAATAAAACTAGAAAAAAATTAAAAAACGATGGAAATTTTAGGGAAATTACCTCTGAAATTGTTCTTCTCAACAATGGCTTCTTCTCCAAAATCTCGGATTCAAACAATGTAATTTTTAGGGCTTAGGTAACTTCCTTTTAAAAGGGTTTTTTTGCACTTTAATTATTCATATTTTCGAGAATAATGCCATAATAAATTGCGTATAGTTGTACTCTTTTTTTACACATGGCGAAATGTATGTTGAAAGTTAAGGTATAAAGTGTATTTAATAATCTTCTCCTTATGTTACCTTGCATCTCATAGAATCAAGTTCCAACAAGAGTCATTTTATAACTTTTCTTTGAACTAGGTAGGGAACAAATTGTTATGATACTCACTATTACCGACCCGTAACCCGATTGGGTCTAGGTCGTGTTCTACACGGTTCATACTTCAAGTTTGCATGACATTATGAGTTCATGTGTAAGGCACTCGCAACCTTCTATGAGACCGCAGGATATAGGTTTGCACACCCACACGATGTGGGTTCGCACGCCATCACATAGGCAAATCCACATTTTATAAACATGTGTTAAATCTAGAATAGGGTACGTGTTGACATACATGGAACCTACCTACAATATCACATCTATGAACAATAACCATATCATATAAATACACAGCTACACCTATCTAAAAGACACATAAAAACACATAACAATACTGCCATATGACAAATCATCTTTAATATGTTAGAACCAAAAATAACATTAAAGGGAGAAGTACATGATACATAAAATAAGCTTTAATTCTTGAATTTATATTTCATTATTTCAAATTATCTAATAATTAAAAACAAAATAACTATTCTATCTATTTTTATTAAAATTACAAATTATTTTAAAAAGATGTCAAATATATTTTTTATCATCATTTTATTATAATATAGAGACAATGATAGGAGTGAGCGTTTG
>CM025250.1:13344614-13359051 GCA_013677275.1 Gossypium schwendimanii
AGGCAACTGGCAAACGAACGGGAAAACGATGAATTCATTAAAGCTCAGTAAGACTGATCAAAACTGTTACGATCTTTTATGGAAAAATTCTCTGTTTTTGTTCTTATAGTTTCTGGTTTTCATTACGTTGATAGAATTCAACTCCATTTTGAGAACATTCAAAGAATTGCTGATACAACAACATTACCTCATGCAATGCCCTATTTAAGTTGCCGGATAGCTGAAGATTTGAACCTTTCACATCTTATGGACAGACTAGTGAAAGGGAAGGATCAGCCCAACAGTTTGTCTTCTTCAGAGAAACTTGAGTTATGGGACAGGCTCAAAATTTTGAGTATGAAAGTTGTTGCCTTTTGTTTTCTCTGGATTTATAAATTGCAAGTTCTTATGGGATGCTGCTGAATCTAATCTTTCATAATTGATACTGTTTTTTTTTTTCAGGTTTTACAAGATTGGTGGTGTCAATATGGGCAGTAACCATTCTTAGCTTATATATTAGAGTTCAAGTCAACATTCTAGGAAGACATTTATATATTGATACTGCACGTGGTCTTGGAAGCTCTTATTTACTTGTAAGCGCTCTACATTTTTATCTGTAATGCCTGATAAATATGTCCAATTCATCTGTTGTTAATTAGAATTGATTGTGGAACCATGTCAACTTAGCTTACCTCTCCATATGGTGAAATTTCTGAAGAGTATTATTTTAGTCTAAATTTCCCTCTTCTAGTGACAGTTGGCATATCCACCAGGTTCCATTTTAGTTGCCTCTATTGTCAATAACAGAGGACCTTTATAATGATTTTTCTTTTTCATTCAGCTGGTTTATTGACGTAGAATAATACATGAATTTGGCTTATAGTATGAAGGTGTTAGTTGATGCAAAATAATTGTGGGATATGCAATCATGTAGTCAAATGTTGCCTGTATTTAGAAAGAAAAAGGGGGGATGGGTTCAGGGCTTTGGAAGAACAAAATTAAATTTAGTTGCCTTTTTAACTTAACTGATACCCATCAGGTGTTAAAAGTGGTTTGCATGCATTGTACGCATCACTTAAACTATTCACTATTTGGGACTTGACTTTAAAGATGTGTTTCCATGCCTGTATTTTCAGGTGGCTTGCCCTCACTTCCCTTCCCTTCTATGCTTTGAACTTCAAATTTTGGTCTAAGAAAAGAGTCCCTTTGAGTGATATATAGAAAACTAGCTGCTTACTGGCACAAAATCAGTGATAACAGTTTTGATGCCTTATATATTACTACCTGGATGCTTGAACCCTTCATATCACTCCTATATCACTCCTATAAAGTTTGATATTGGTACACTTTTGCTATAGAAGGCCATACACCATGTTGCTCGGACTCTTCAATTTTCTTGAAGTTTCAGAGCTTTCAAAGAACATAAGTAAATTTGGGTGCTTTTTGAACCTAATTTGTACCTTTCAGATGTAGAAAGTGGTTTGCTTGCGTCTACATGTCACTTGAACTATTCATTATTTGGTACATGGCTTTAAAGATGTGTTTTTGTGTCCGTACATGAATTTTCAGGTGGCTTTCCTTCCCTTCTACACTTTGAACAGTGACATAGAGAAAATCAGCTGTTCACATATACAAAATCTGTGATAATAGTTTTGATTGCATATATATTACTACCTGGATGCTTTGAACCCTTAATATAACTCCTGTGAAGTTTATATCAGGGAACTTTTGCTATAGAAGGCTATTTTACACTATGTTGCTCAGACTCTTCATTTTTTTTTCAAGTATCTTTGTCCGACACTTATGTTCGACACTCACACTCAAATTGAAGCAACATATATATTACATGACCTTAACTATTATTGTTTTTCACCTTGTATATTTGCTTCTTAAGCCTAAAACACTAAAACTGATCCATAAAGATTGAATGATACAACCATCACCTAAGAAAATGATACATCAAAAGGGATCAAGATGGTGCACTTCAATATTTCTAATTATTCGATAACACCTCAGAAAGAAAGTTTTTAGTAAGAATTTAGTACTTGTAATATTCTTTACTCAATTGAGTTTGATGGTTATTTGGGTGCCAAATGAGAACTTAATTTTTGTATAATCCTGGATCTAAGCCAGTTGGAAGTGTTTGTTGAAATATTAAGGTAGTTAGGAAACTTCAATTGATACTTAAGCACTGAGTTTTCTAGCTATGGTGTCAACCATATAAATAACTAGTAATTGATTTGTAATGTGATAACTGAGAGATGCAGAGATTGTTGTAGATTAAACTGCTCATCGTTGCAGTTGACTTGTCCCTCTTGGCTTCATTACAATTTTTTCCCTTTTGCTATGTGATTTTGGGTGCTCATTATTTTTCTATTGTTTAAGCCATCATCTTATTGGTAGTTAATATCACTGAATAGTGTCATTGTCGATAACTCTCATTAGAGCATTTATCTTTTGGCCCCATGATTCTTATTTATCCTCTTTCAGCCATCTTTATTTGTCTTATTCTCAAAACACGCTATTCATTCCTTTCATGCAGGAGGAAGCTGATCTCATTGACAGGGATGACCAGCAAAAATTCCTGGCAAGTGCTGACTTTCTTGCCAATCATGGCTTGCCAAAATTGATTTCTAGTATGCAGACAGCTGCAACAGAAGTTTTGAAGGCGTAAGTGGGTTCTATTCATTATCTTTTCGTTTTGGTTTATTATTCTTGGAATCAGCATTTTTATAGTTAGCAAAAATACAAGTTAAAATAATAAGCTGGAGTAAATAATTTACTAAAGAATATAGCCATAGATGAGTAAAATAAAGGAAAATAATTTATATAGCCAACTCAAATTGGTTTTCATGTTAGGGCTTGATTGAGGTGAGCATTTTCAATCATCCATCTTCAAATTAGGTATGATCTGTTGATTTGATCTTTCAGTTTCTGGAGTAATCCTTTGACATTTCTTCTATTAATCAAGAAAGAATACTCTACCGTAAAATAATCTGTAACATATAAAAGTACAAATGTGGAAAATCTTTTGAATTGAGAAAAATGGGCGTGAGTGATCATTATATTTCTAAATTGACATGAACATCAGAACATTTGTGATGCTTGTTTTCCTAAAATTCGATAGCCACACCTAATGTCGTTGAAAGACTGATTTCTGATATTGTTAAACACTCTTCGGATTGTGTAGTCTTGCCTGAGTTTTGACCTTATTCCCCCTTTTCCCCAAGTGGCAATTAGACATGTCTTCTAAATATTTAGATCTTTTGGAGAACACATTTCACAATAGTTGGGGGGCAAGACTTTAAAGTGAAATATGCATCAGTATAGTCCTTTCTCCAAACCTCCTTAATTTTATGGTATTCTTTGCTAACATGCAAGCTGCATATGCTTTTACTTCAAGATTCAGAACTACGAAATTTCATTGTTTTCTATCCTGAAATCAACATACTAAAATACTTAATGATTATTATCTTAGATTATCAAGAACTTTGAGTGAATATTAAGGTCTCCTTGTGTGGCTTGGAATTTTGTACTTTCTTGCAGAAAGCAGTTGAGAGACTTCTTCAATACTGCAATACTTCATGAAACTATCATGCAGATACTTGACATGTTCCTTAGCATGGGAAGTCCTCATCACTGGGTGGACTGCTTGATGCCTGAGGACCCAAGGTTGTACAAGCTTGCCAAAACATCCAGCGATGAAACAAATCCTCCTGAATTTACAAAATTTGATCAACTTATGGTTGAGACACGAGAAGTACTTTCAAGGTATCATTAGTGCATTGGCCCAGAAAATATTGTTTTATTCTGCTTTCTGTTTAGCAATTTACAAGTCTAGAAGAAGTGAACAAGGGGTGGTTGGTCCATTCCAAAGCTCCATTCTGTCTCAACAAAACCTTTAACACCAACCTTTTCTTATCTAATAATTACATTGTAAAGCATTGCTTGGGGAAAGAAAGAACATAAAAAAATGGTGATGCTCGAGTCTTAGATTCTAGCTTGGGGATGTATAGTGCTTTAGGGGTTCCCTTGGAGTAATGATTGATTATGTGAGTGAAGGGCCACCTACATTGTCGAGCTTTGAAGAGAGTAGAGGGCCTTGTGGGGTTAGCTCTACAAATGGTAGAACTTTTTTCCTTCTTGCTTGTAGCATGTTGAATACTTGTGATTTAGACTTGAAAAAGCAAATTTTAACCATGGATGTAATCTAAATCTTGTGTGTGGCTTTTGCATTGCAGTGCTGAATTCAGTAATGTTGTTGAATTATCATTAAAAGCAGTGGCGAAAGCACTGGTGGAGGAGAAGAGTTTTCAATCTGGAGGAGGCAATCTAACAAATGGGATGCCTCTAGCTAGACTTTTGCCTCGAATTGCACAGATATGTCCGACTTTGGTTGAGGAACCAAGCAAAAACCAGTTTATCCAAATCATACAAAGTGTTCCAGAAGTTGGTCTCTTCTTCACTCTCCTCTATTCCAATATGTCAGCCTCATAGTGAACAATGTTTGTACCTTTATTATTATTATTATTCATATTTAATTTACAAAAGGCACCAGCACCAATGGGGCTGGATACCTTGGAAGTTGCCCAAGGAATAATAGAACCGAAGGCTAGAGATTATTCCTTTAGTTTGTAATTTTTTGTATGATGTTAAATCTCCCTTTGATTGAAAATGGTGCTAAAATAAAGCCTGAGCTGAGGTTGAGAGCCTCGGGGCTTTAGATTTTTCACTTATTTTCTACTTTGAAACTATAGAATTTTCAAATCATATCAGCAAAGGTTGACTTGGTACCATACCATGTTCACGTTTGAGACAAGAGGTTGTCCAAGGTTTCAACACTTCACTAATGATTTATTCCTCCATGTTTCTTCTATGAACCCCAGAATCAAGTTCCTTCAAACAAAACCTGTAATCTTTTCACTTTTTTAAGTTAAACCATTGGTAAAGCAGTGGATATAATGATTTATTTTGGGCTAATTCTAATATTCTATTCCACTCATTCTTTAAAGTTAGCTCACTTGCCCGATTGTACTGACGATATAATCAAAGCTTCCTTTCTTAGTCGATTTGAAACGATCGAAGTTGATGGTTGGGTTTATTTCTCACACTTGAATTCAACTCAAATGGAACGGGGTAAACGTTGTTTAAGCAGTTTGATAATATTCAATATAATACAATATATTTAATTTTATTTTAAAATAATAAATTGATTTTGTTATACCTACAACTTGTAGGCGAGCTCGCGATCCTACAATCAATTCCTATGATTAAGGAGACACCTTGTGAGCTAGGACACTCACAAGCTTAATTCAATGGTATTACATGCTTGATATTGACAAGTATATCTATCATTCACATGCCCCACACATCCATTTCCTAAATATGATATCTCATACCTACGATGACAAGACATCATTTTAGGGAGTCCAGAATCAATATATGGATGACATATGGCACGTTGGAAACTATTAGAAACAACCCTTTAAATGACTTACGTCAGGAAAAGGACTAATGCATTCTTTCCTCTAGCACTCTGAACTATCCCTTCTCCTTTCTAATCCTTTCCTGACCTCCACAGTTCGATCACTTCAATCCTCCTATAGCTTTCCACCCACCAGGTGAATCGTAAAAAACTTCCACAACTTCCTCATTGTATCTATCCACTGATAGAAATGGCTTATTCTAACAACCAAAACTCCCTCAACAATCAAAACTTCTTGAACTTCCCTAGTAATAAAGATTTCCCCAACTACCAAAACCAAGTTGGTCAGAGCAGCCAAGTCCCATTTGGGAAATGGAAACTTTGGCCAATAATACCATGATCCTTACAATCCATTTAGTTAGCAACTATATCATTGATCGCTCCTCGATGTGTGTGCACTGAGGTAGATAAATAATGCAAATGAATATGGAGAAATGCGGTGTATTCCAAGTATACAAGTCAAATTGTAATATAATTTAAATTACAATAAATTACCAAATTCTTCTGAAACTAATACCTAAGAGATTGCCATAATTGGTAAATGTTGTTACTAAATTAATTATTCAAAAACAAGTATTAATCTAATCGAGTTACGAATTAGTAGTGCGAATCCAAAATCCAAATGAAATAAAACTAATCCTAATTTACTAACTACTAAAGAAATTCCTATTTCTCAATTAAACAACGCAAAAATAATCAATAAATTAATTACTAATTAAGTTAAAATCCTAACCTGATTGAATTGTTAACTACCCTTACCTAGGAATACCCTCTTGATCTTTTCCTACTTAAGGATCACCACCTAAGATACCTTCTTGGTCTTACTTAGTTGTATATCTACCAAATCGATACATGAAAAAAGCTCCTTTTGGTTTCATTTCTCTAGATATTCTACTAGAGGTGTCAATTATAGTATTCTAGCAATATAACAAAAACACATAAAAACTCAATCAAATCGGAAATAATACTCAACTAATAATCAATTAAATAATTAATTTATACACAAATATTCATGAAAGCCCAAATATCAGAGGTGCCAATTATAGTATTCTAGCAATTTAACAAAAACACATAAAAACTCAATCAAATCGAAATAATACTCAACTAATAATCAATTAAATAATTAATTTATACACAAATATTCACGAAAGCCCAAATATCAGAGGTGCCAATTATAGTATTCTAGCAATTTAACAAAAACACATAAAAACTCAATCAAATCAGAAATAATACTCAACTAATAATCAATTAAATAATAAATTTATACACAAATATTCATGAAAGCCCAAATATCAATCTCATTAGCATACAAATATTTGATCAAATAAATGAAAAAGCAAAATTGTAAAAGAGATTGAGTGGAGAAAGTTCTCATTGATAAAATCCAGTTGATTGTGAAGTCTTGAATCGTCTCCGAATACAGAGTTTAATTGAGAACAAAAAAATTCAATGTAAAAACAAAAACAAATCAAAATATAAAATGAAAAAGAAAATAATACAAAATGACAATAAGAATATTTTTCTAAGAGAAACCTAACCTAAAATTAATCTACTAACTAACTACTAGCCTGCCTCATTATTTTAAATAAAAATGTTGGTTGTATAGTGACTTAATCTAGGGCTTTATATTTATCGCCTCATCACAATGTCAAGGCTTTACTCAGCACAACAACGTATTTAAATTCCAAGTTCCAAAGCAGGCATGTCGCAACTTCATTAGCGATGTCACGACTTCAACATATCTTGTCATGATGCCAAGACTTACCTCGTCGTGACATAACTTACTGACTTGGTTTTCTTGGTGTTGCACATCACGACATCGAGTCACATAGTCGTGACTTCAAGCTTTCATGTCTCGACCATAATGCTTCCCATGTCGTGATGCCACTCACTAACTTGGTCTCCCCTAGGCGTTACATTTTCCACATTGCGACTTCAAGGTTCCCATGCCGCGATGTCAAGCCCAGTTTTTGAAATTTTTAACTCTTTCATTTCTTCACTCCACAATATCAACACCTGTCGTGGAAAATAAATAAAAACAATTAAATTAACATTTTAAAATATATAAAATTAAACGAACAAACAAGAAAAATTGAAAACGCAAATTAAAAAAATTTAAAGAAAATCATAGAAGTTTAAAAATTAGGAAGATCCATATTGCCACCATAGAAATATGTCTAGCTGGTTCTTGATACTTTGATGCTCCGCTTGATCTCTAGTCAAGAAATATAACCCAACATCCTCGGTTGAATCCACTAATAATGTCTTATCTTCAATTGACGTGACTTCCACATCACAATCCATTTAACACCAAAGTCGAGCCAACCCCACATTTCATTTCAGGATATTATTACCTTGCGCATCATCACCTCAATGTAGTGTGAGGTTGTGATTGTTTAAGTTTTACTTTCCTCAATGAATGAGAATGAATTGAACTCATTGATTCCTTTGGTTGGCGTTTCTCCAACTATAGCTAGAAAGTATGTAGACTTTTCCACACCTTCATCTAATTTCTGTTTAAGCTCACTGCCAGCATCTAGTTTTAAATCTACTACTACTCCTACTACTACATCAATTGGATTGGAGACAATTCCTTCCTTTCTCACATCTTCATTACAACCTCCAATTCGAACCTCTTGTTGAACATCTCCGTTCAAATCAATATGATTAACAATGGTATAGTGGGCCTTATTGTTAAAGTTAGGAGCATCATGCACAACTTATTACATTGGATTGGGCACTTAAGATTAGCTTTGGAGGAATTTCAATACTTGCCCTAGCTGGTTGGACATGGAAGACATGATGGCTTTGAATGAAGACAACCTATCCTCCACAACACTAAGACGAGCATCAAATGATGGGACCTCTACATATCTGCTATGATCTTCACCCCAATCCGAATAGTAATACCGGGATTGTGGATCATAAGTCAGATAGTTGGTGGACCATTCTCGGTTATAACTATCTCTCTCAGTCGTATATCCATATGAATCATAAAAAGGTTTGTATGAATACCTGTGCCTTCCATATTCTCTATCATAACTCCACTGGTTTGTCAAGGCTTTTTTGTACCAACTCGATCTCTTATTGTATCCGTATTGTTCATCTTGCCACCTATATGCATCGTTATACATAATTGAGTTAAAATTTAAACAAGGCAAATAAAAATAATAATAAAAGCGATTAAAGAACTATTAACTCGTTTATATTTCAAATAATATTGCTTTTCTAAAAAACAACCAATTTAATAACAAATTTACACCGTTATAATCCCCAAAAATAATGCCAACAACTTGACTGCTCCTTGATGTGCGTGCATTGAGGTAGATGAATAATGCAACTAAATATCGAGAAATGAGGTTTATTGCAAGTATACAGGTTAAATTGTAATATAGTTTAAATTACAACGAAATACTGGTAAATGTTGTTACTAAATTAATTATTCAAAAATAAGTATTAATCTAATTGAGTTAAGAATTATTAGTGCAAATCCATAATCAAATTCAAATAAAACTAATCCTAATTTCCTAAATACTAAAGAAATTCCTATTTCTCAATTAAACAACACAAAAATCAATCAATAAATTAATTACTAGTTAATCCAAAATCCTAATCCGATTGAATTATTAACTACCCTTACATAGGAATATTGGAAAAATCCCGGTTTGAAAATAATTTTCTTGCACAACGGAAAATTAAAATTTTGAAAACCGACCTGATTTGTGATATTTATAGCAATAAACCTTAACCGAATTCATACAAGTGTTTTCGACTTAGCAGATGTTTGTTGTTCTCGAATTTCAACCAAATGGTCTTCTTCGCTATTCTCGTACCACAAAATACTTTGAGTGTGGGCTCGAACCAATTGAATTGAAATACAGAACTAGAAAAAGTTTTCTCTCTTTTTGGGGTGAAAACAAAAATTCTCTTTTTTTAATAGAAATTGGTAGAATTGTCATTCTGGAAAAATCTATGTAATAGTTGAGAATAAATTCTCTTTATTTTTTGGAAGAATAACAATCCCTCAAAGTTGTGTTAATAGCTCTACCGATGCCATCTATTTATAGGAAGAGAATGTAGAACTCTTCTTGAGTTGTAGTGGTTTATTTCAAATAGAAAAAACATCTTACTTAGAATAGGACTAGGGTGGATGAAACACCCTAGTATTCCTACTAGGTTTGTCACCCCTTTCATGTCCATGAGGGGTTTTGAGCCTCTTTCACATTGGGTCCAATTACGAGTATTTTCTGGGTCTTTTTGAGCAATACTTTGTAATGCGGTCCAACCCAATTTAGCTTTTTTATTTCCAAAAATAAACTTTAATATTTATATATAAAATGATTTTCTCATCCCTATTTTACATTAGCAAAATTTTGACAATTTTACCCATGATAAAATTTTAACTATTTTGCCTCTGATAAGATTTCAAGAAAATATGTTCAATATTTCGCAAATCAACACGTTCACTATGACTAAATGATTTATTTTAATTTTTGGGTTTCAAAATAGTCCAAAAACATAAACTCATTCTTCCGGTCATTTTTAAGTAATCCATAGAGAGGATTGCAAATGGATCATTTCCATTTCCATTAGGATTATTCCCATCGTATCATCTTTATTAGGGTAATTAGGCCACATACTATTGTACGTGAACCCAACATCTTTATCGTTAAGCTTCATTTTCAAGTCCTTGTCTTTATAACCATTAGGCATTTTTCCTTCCAAGCAATGCACATAAACACTTCTTAAGGAAATCATCTTCTCCACCTCTAAAGGGCCACCTTAGAGCAAATTTTGAAACTACCTTGTCACAAACTCATCAATAAGAGGCGGCCTAAGCTCCAAGTATCGTTGTCAAGAAGTTGCAACCTCACGGGAAAAATAGAGCTCTTTAGTGAAATGATGGCGAATCAAAACATACTTCCCCTTGTCTTGGCTAATATTGGTTACATGGTTATTTAAGATATTTGGTCACTTGTTCGTTTATACCCTACCGCTTCATGAAATACAACATCCTTTGCATACCTCGATTCTTCCCTTGATTTGTAAGTGTAAGTTTGAAAAGATTTTGCAAAGAAGACAAGAACCAGGGGCTTCCTATGAGCACAACAATCTATGAAGATAGCCATCAAATTCCACCAAGACTGGCCTATGAGTTGTTTAAGAGGTATGCGATATGATTGAAGCACCTTGCAAAAAGGAATGTACAGAGGCAGGTGAAATTCGCCTTAAATTCATGAAACAATTTAAAGATGTTTGGACTCCTATTAGGATTGGAAGGTAGGTCTCCAAATGACATATACCTCAAGGACGAATAAACTCAAACTTGTAGTTATTGAAATGTATACTTCAACATCGTAATAACCTCTCTAACTCTATTTGCACGGTACTACACCACACAATTAGATTAGTCACTACAACATGTTTTTATCTTTTCTACTTAGAACCTCAAAAATTCATAGTTGATAAGCTTGCACTTCTCTTTCCACTAGTACTTTTGCCTTTACTAGTCATTGTTGTTGATAAACGTCACACTACAATAAAGGAAAAGAAAAGATAAAGAAATGTGAAACTTACCAAAAATTTGAAAACATCGTCATCCAAACTTTTCCTTAACCAACTCTTCACCCTTGATAAATTTAGAACTCAAAACATTGAATGCGAGAAGAAAGTGCAAGGAAAATAGGAAGATATAGATGAAAGCAAAAAAACTATTGAAGTATGGAAATCCAACTCCAACAACCTTTTTTTTTATAAGGTTTAGGGAGTAAAATATGCTCTAGAAGATTTGAAATCGTGTTGTAATACCTTAATATATGGTAAAACACTCCCAAATAAGCCAACTCTCAAACTAGTAAAATAGTAACACATAACCACCACTCAATAATAGTCCCTTCTCCCACTAGCTATGCTAACTATAGGGCACATATCACCTTAAACCACGTTCTCATCAAATTAATATTTATTTTAAAATTTTCAAAATTTAGAGCTTTTGAAATGTTCTCAAAAATTTTCTAAGTCTAGATACCTTCACTCCTCTCTGAAGATACACCTTGCACTAGCAAGTACCTCACAGAAATACAAGTTACTTCGTTAGACTCAAAGAAATCCTCATCGCCCTAGTTGACAAGTTGTAAAAGTCTTAATGTATCAAGGAATGTCACTTTATAACCTCCCCTTCAATTGGGGAGGGGTAATTATTATACCTAGACCTTGCGAGCCCATGACTCTTCAAATCAACACCTTTGGCTAAGGACACAACTTTCGAGCTAAGACGCCTATGAGCTCAAGATCTTGTAAGCACAAGACCTAGTGAGCCCAAATCGATAGGACCACACACCTAACACAAACATGATATTTGCCTTTCACACATCACACATATTCTTTCCTCATATAGGACAACTTATACTTATGGTGACAAGACATCAATAGGTTAGTTAAATTGGCGTTAGTTAAATTCTAGGGAGTCTAAAACCAATATATGAATGATACGTGAGACCTTGGGTAATATAAAAGAAATCTTTAAAAGGGCTTACTAGACTAGAAAAAGGATCGTGACATTCTTTTCTCTAGCACTCTCAACTCTTTTCTCTCAAATCCTTTCCTAACTCTCAAATATCGATCACCTCAATCCTTCCATAGCACTTTGGCCTCCGAGTAAACTGTCACAAATCTCTACAACCTCCTCCATGTATCAACAAAATTCATCAATTTCTTTCATCAAATATTAGAATATATGAACTTGGCTTTGAATAATGATTTTATGATTGTTACTTTACCATCAGCAACCCAAGTTCAATTTGCTTAAGAACATAATGAATTAGGGTTTTTCTTCATATTCCGAATTATGTATTCCGACCGTAAAACACCTTTCGACTCATCTCATCAGTATTTTCTGTCCATTGACAAATTAGGAATCTATTGTTTGTGCATCAACAATTTCGAATTCTAAAATTTAGAACGTAAATTTTATTTTCTCAATTTCATTTTTGTTTCTAGTTTTGAATTGCAGCAATTTTGGTCTTCAATGTTGTTTTCTTCTTTCATTTTAACTTAGAAAGATGGATTTTTTTATTATTAAACACCCAATTACTTTTAGACATGTTTATTTTCAATTTTTTCCATGAGCATTTATATAAGAAAAACATTAAAACTATTCAAAAGTTACTTGTTTGCTTCAAAACGAATTATATAAGGACTCAGTTGCTCATTTTTATATTAGAGGACCCAATTTGCTCTTGACTTTCTAATAGCTTAACCAACAAAAATCTTACATGACCTAACAAAAAACCTCTCCAACTAAATTGCACACATAACTTGTTTAGCAAGGTTCATTTTGTCTAAAGATTGAACAGACTTGGATTAACAATTTATATAGATAAAATGTACTCATATTGGAATCGACTTGGACAAATATGAATGGTGGTCATGCCATACATAAACTTGATCCAACCCTTACTCAGCTCATGACCTCCGCATCAAGCACCTAAGAAACAGAGTAAAAACAGAATATTATGGTAGAATTAAGAAACAAAATGCATCTTATTGTGATACAAGAAAAGGTCAAGTAAAATCAAAATACATGAACTTCGAAAAGAAAAGCAAAAAACTGGTAATTATGACAGAGATAGGTTATTTCGAATTTTATTGAACATTTTCTATCTTTACATCTTTGCGCCTTAGCAAAACCGTAGCATGGTAGATCACATCTGCCATTTCTGAGGCAGTACATGAACTGTCCTCTTTCTCCTCCAGTGTTCGGCACAATTCATCTGCTTCTTCCCTGCATTAGTAAACTGATCACTTAATTTGTTTATATAAAATTCAACATGCAAATACTATACACATACTCTTAGACATGCTAAAGAGTAAAGACTTCAAAACATGGGGTATATACCATATACACACGTCTGGACATGTTCATTAGTGGTTTAACACTTCTTTCTTTGTTTTTGAATTTTTTGCAGTTCTTTATGGGACACATACTACTATTGTAGCTTAAGGTAATATAACTTTACCGAATTTTTGAGCACAACAAGTTTTCATCAAGTAAGAGCCGTTTAGTCCACAAAGGCTTTCCATGTTTCCCTGCTAACTCTAATTCTCTTTTGGAAATTGTAGACTCTAATAAGTATAAAGTTGTCAATGCCAAGTTAGTTTCTTCAACCTACAAATACAGACCAAGTTAAATAAGAACTTGCAAATAATACAGTATAAGGTAGTGTAGCAGTAGAACTAAAAGATTGTGACAGCACTTTTGTTAAAGATGAGAGCTGCTTACTTCTTGCTCCTTCAACAAATCACCTATTGATGTGAAATAGCATGTCTCTGACCCTGTGTGGCAGGTAGGGCCATCAGGCTTCCTAAGGTAAATTATCTAATGGAGAAGTTTCAGTTATGTCAAACTTCATAAATTAAGCAATCAAGAAGATGTCAATGGGAAAGATATTTAGAACGAACAGAATCGCGAACACAATCAACAAATATGTCATAAATGTTGATGAAATTGTTGGAAGTTTCTCCTTTTGTCCACAATGTTGCCCGTGATCGACTAAAGAACGTTGCCTTCCTAGAAGTGATAGTTGTAGCTAGTGCATCCTTGTTGACAAAGCCTTGCATTAATATGGCTCATGTGTCAACATTTTGAGCTATAGCCACTGCTAAACCTTTGTCATCCCATTTGATACTGTCCAACAGTGTATCAACCTAAAATTAAAACTTTTAGGTATTTAGGTCCTTATAGATGTGGGGTTTTTCAAAATATACAGAAGTCTAAGGGAATATATATACAAAATCAATGAGATACCTTACAAGAATAACAACTTCACTGTAACCATGCGTCTACATAGTGCAAAGAACTACCATATTGTATTTTCACTAGTAATAAAACAAATTTCCACAATTAATATAATTTAAACAAATTAGAGATCTGATTTTTAAGAATAAAGAACTGAAATCAGAAAACCATAGAGA
>CM025250.1:13361897-13378760 GCA_013677275.1 Gossypium schwendimanii
GTCCCAACTTAGTTATTATATTACCAAAAGGTCATTATTTTAAAAAATTAATAAATATTAATTTAAGCATACTTTTATCTTTTAATATAAAAATCTAGAAAAAAAAATTCATGCTTACATGGGATTTGACCCTAAAACACTAAACATATACTCTTTCAATTTTGCAATTTCAACTAAACTAACATTTATATGACTTCATAATAAATATATTATATAATTTTTCACCCATCGTGGATATGCCATAATATTATTGATAATATTTTCGATTGAGTTAGTATCATAAGTTAACTCGAGAGCAACTCAAGAAAAATGGCAATGGTCTCTCCTACCTTAACCAGTGGTAAAGTGTTTGCTCCTTGCCATAGGTATGAAGTTGCTTTAAAACTCGTGGCCAACATGTTGGAAAAAAATTTAGTTTGAAAACGATTTTCTTGCAAAGCAGAAAATAAAAATTTTGAAAATCGACCTTGTTTATGATATTTATAGCAATAAATCTTAAACCAAAATCATACCTATGTTTTCGAATAAACGGATCATTGTCATTCCCAACATTCAACCAAATGATCTTCCCTGCTATTCTCGTACCACTAATTGCTTCGAGTGTGGGCTCAATCAAATTGAATCAAAACACAGAACTAGAAATAGTTTTATTTTCTTTTAGGTGAAAATGAAAATTCTCTTCTTAAAATAGAAATCAGCAGAATTGTTATTCCGATAAAATATATTTAATAGTTGAGAGTAAATTCTCTATATTTTTCGGCAAAGTAACAATATCTTTAAGTAGTGTAAATAGCTCTATCAGTGCCATCTATTTATAGGAAAAGAAGGCAGAATCCTTGTTAAAATGTATAAGTTTATTTCAACTAGAAAAACGAAATCCTAGTTCAACTAGTATGTAGGGGGTGACAACCTTAGTTAATACTACAAGGGTTTGCCATCCCAGCTTATAACATAAAAGGCTTTCGGGACTCTTTCATATCGGGTCCAATTACAAGTGCTCTTCGGGCTTTTAATCAAATACTTTATAATTTGATCCAACCTATTTTTTTTTTCTATTTCCCAAAAAATAAAGTTCATTATATTTTCAATTAAATAATTTCTCAACCCAATTATAATTTCGTTCAAATCATGACGACTTTACCTTAAAAGAATCTATGAGAAAATATATTTAATATTTCCACATTCAACGGTTCACTATGACCAAATGATTTATTTCCATTTTCGAACTTTATTAATTCGAAAAATATTAATTCATTTTTTAGGTCATTTTCATTTTTCATTTTCATTTTGGAAAAAACCACATTCATTTCCAAATGATTCCATTTCTCCATTTTCATTTTGGAGAAAAAATCATTTCTAAATTTTTCCTATTTATCCATTTCACCATTTCTATTCATTTATGTTCATTTAATTCAACATGCAATTCATTTCCGGTTTCAATGAGCTAGCGGAGGGACCAATTGGACATATACAAGTAAGGCTCAAATGATTAATAATTAAGTTCCAGCTTTTCACCTATTAATTATAAATTCATTTATTCACGAAGTCATTCCACTATCGTATCGTGGCTGAGCTCTCCCAACGACATACTATTACGAAGGCAACCCAATTAGTGCTCGTCCAATGACCTTGTCGTAAATGTATTACCCTCATAGGATATTCTTAATCTCTTTGGGATAATATTCATTCTCCCAATATGATTCTTATTTATCTCATGGTAACCATTACATCTTCCTTCATGAAAAGTCAATTACTATCAAATAGTTATCAAGTCATTCATCACAAAGACGAACGAACCGTGACCACGTTTACTTTTCATCAACCATGTAATGCCAATAAGAGAATATCATTTACTCGTGTCTCAGGTTATGAATTTCACTGTTGTGCATGACGCTACATACTGCAGAAGTAGTACGCCTAACGCATCAGCTTTTGGTTCCTTATCTATTCGAACTCAAGCTTTGACTTCCATCAAAATGTACGAGTCATGCATACATAGTCTGTCATCCACTTAGGATTTAGGTATGTCACACTATGAACACCACAAGTGAATAAATCCATAAGCGGATTCAAGATTTATTCTTCTTGGGTCCAGTTCAATGTATTGCCAGTCCAGTCAGTCACATCCATATCTCTATCTTCTAGGAGTCATTCGCTCCAATGCCCAAGACAAAACATCTCCCTAATTGTACTTAATAGACAACATATTAGTCTTTCAATTAGTTTGCTCATTTTTTTATTAAACTAAGGACATGTTTAAGTTCATCTACTAATATAAGTTGTCTTTCTGTATTACGAGCTGACCATGTAATACTGCTTAGTATTAGTTTAAACTATTAGACAACTAATGAGAAACATTTGCTTCCATTTTTTTCATGCAAAAACAATATGAGGACAATCATATAAAGTATATTAATGTAATCAATGAATTTGTTTTATTAACCAATCTATTCCAAAAAAAAAAAATACATGTTTACAAATGAATATACTACATTCAATGCACCAAATCCAGCACAATATCTACCCCTAATGGGCATATAGAACGATAAAGATTAGTCTCTAGGCTCGCTCCGGTGGATATCTTGGGAATCCCCCCCCCAAAAAAAGATTTCCTTTTACCCACAATTTAAACTATTTTTTATTTTAGTTTTTATTTTAGTTTCGTAAATATTATACATGTGCTATTATTATTAGTTCCAAATATTACATTTCATTATTTATGTTATGTTATTTATAAATACAACTATGCAATCTAAATATGTGGTTTTCACATGCATACGCTTGTGATAGAATTTCTAGTATTAATAATGTATTTGATTGAGTTGGTGCCACAAGTTAACTCGACACCAGCTCAAGATTGATGACAGTACTATGATAAACAATTTAATCAAAATTTTTTATTTTAATATTTTACATATTTCATGTGTTATTATTTATTAGTTTCAAACCATATATTTCATTATTTATTTTATGTTATTTTTAAACACACATTTGCGTTCTAAATTTGTGGTTTCCATATGCACGTTATAGAATTTCTAGTATTAACAATGTATTTGATTGAGTTGGTGTCACAAGTTAACTCAGCACCGACTCAAGATTGATGACAACACCATGATAAACAATTAAATTAATTTTTTTCATTTTAATATCATACATATTTCGTGTGTTATTATTAATTAGTTTCAAACCATAGTTTCATTATTTATTTGATGTTATTTTTAAACATACATTTGTATTTTAAATTTGTGTTTTCCACACGTGTAATAAAATTTCTAGTTTTAATAATATGATTGTAAATAAATGAAGTATTTTAACATAAAAAATATATAAATTTTTTTATTGTTGTCTCCTATTGTACTTGTATCATCATTTTCTAAACATTATCGTGTCATTGTGTTCATATTGTATTGTGCCTGTATTGCATGCTTGTGTCCATGCTTCGTTGTGTCCATGCTTGTGTTCATATTTTTTTTTTAAGTATCTTTGCTCACCGTAGGTATACTATTAATTGATAGGTGAACTTGCCTTAATCAAATTTTTAGTTGGTTTACGACTGCATCAAGCTTCACAAATAAACATAAGCAGGTTCACATGCCTCATAACAACATACTTAAGAGTTCGCAGCACAACTAAGACTTCTCAAACGAAAAAAAAGTTCGCATAACAATAAAATATATGAGTTCGTAGTTCAGTTTAAGGCATAGGCTCGTATACTTATCAGACTTCGCATGAAATCACATAATATAAAAGTTCGCTTAGCAGCAATCAAGATAAGTTCGTAAAGCACACAGGATATCATATGATTACAATCAAAGGAATGGGTTTGTTGAATATGAACAATTCACAAATATATCATGCTTATGCAAATAGATAGACTTTGCAATCATAAAGAACATGCATGCAATTGTTATTATAATTCAATAGGGTTCACGTATAATCATAGGCTCGCATACCTTTCCAGTGGTTCACATGTAATAAAATAATCATAACAGGGGTATGCATGTAAATATGGCACGCAACATGCAATAAATCTTAATCATAAATCTAACTTGCATGTAAATAAAACACAATACTCTTATGCATGGATAACATCAACTTTATTTATGAAATAACAAGTACTTTAAACATGATTCGTAAATTAATGTAATGAGAATTTAAATGTAACTAAATATTCTAACCTTTAAATAATATTGTTATATTCATAAAGTTAGAAATATAACATTTAACTCTAAACCCATCACGATATTCCTATCGCCTTTAACCTAAGTTCACCAACATCTGCTCAATAGTTCACCTCGCCACATCAACAACCTCACCAATGCTAATCTGCGACCTACTTACCTAAGAATAAGTAAGAAAGGAGTGGGTGAGTTCATTGTGAACTCAATGAAAAATAAAAAACATTAGGGTATACTTCAAAGCTAGAGTTTAAAAAAAACTTTATTCTTGAAAACGTTTCGCATTGTATGTGAGGTTTCAAGACCCAGTTCACACATTCTATCAGAAAACTTAACTTTCGAAATAGTTTTGAAAACTCATTAGCCTTTTCTTAAACATACTTGGCAGGGCTTGCCTTAAAATCATGAGGCCTACCCTAAAATCACAAAGCCAGCTCACACTTTTTAGAAAAAAAACCTTTTCTTTGAGCAGGGTCTACTTAGCTCACAAGACATTTACACTTACGAGTAGAGCCTACCTTAGGTCGCAAGATTGGCTCATAACTTTGTCTCGTTGGATATAATCCAACTAAACTCGTAGAGGAGCATACACTTTGAGATATATCACACTAGCTTGCTTAGAGCTGAGCTCACTAATGAGCATCATTCCTTAAGCTCGCATGGGGAGCTTCGCTGATACATAGCTTGTCACTTAAGCTCATGTGGGGAGCTTCGCTGACACACAAGTTATCACTTAAACTCACATAGGGAGCTTCGTTGATACACAACCTATCACTTAAGCTCACTTAGAAAGCTTCCCTGATACACAACTTCTCACTTAAGCTCACATTGGGAGCCTCACTGATACACAACTTGTAAAACCGTTTCCAAAAATATTCTTTAAAGCCTTAGAACGCATAGGAGCTTGCAAAAAACTGTGCTTTAAGAATCATAATTTCAAATCGCATTTGAAAACAAAGGTTCGCAGCTTTAAAACATATCTTTTCAGAAAACTTACCTTTGAAAATTGTTTCAAAAGCATAATTCTTACAAAAACCATATCAATATAAACTGAACAACTTAATAGTTAACTGACCCCCTCCGGACGTACTAACGTCTAGAGTAGAAATCCAATATATTAAAAAGGCAGTATCTGCAAGTATACGGGTTAGGTTGTAATATAGTTATAATGGAGTAGATGAGTACTCCGAGGATCGTACCCAAGGGAAGTGAGCACAAAGTTAATTCTAACCTAAACACAAATAGATCTAATAAGTACTTTAGATAGATTATATTAAGATGAAACATAAAGGAAGGTTTTAGGGATTTTTAATCATAATAATAAGAAAAGTAATAAATAAATAATGAGAAATCAAATAGTAGAATCTACAAAAATCTGAACATGGGTAATTAGCTCACTTCATTAATCATAACCAACTGCCGCTTTGGGTTTTCTTGTTCAATCAGATCTTCCGATCTCCCACTAGAATAACCACTCAACAAGAACTACTTATCTCTCGGCCTTACAGTGCAGACCAGTTTGAGGTTAATGTGTTCACGGATAGGCCATTCCAATTTTGGGTTAATTCCTACCTTAATGACTTCCTAAGGTTATCAAGCTTAGGGTTTATGTTCTTCCTTTCTCGAACAGCTGATCCGCTAAGAGAACCTTACAAAATAGTTAATTACTCATACCTCCACTCACTAATCCACCATAGGAGGATTAGTTCCCCATGGATCTCATAAACAATATAGACTTGATATATAGAATAGACATGAATAATAATTCAAGAATATAAAGTTTGGAAGAAGCCTGATTTGTATTGAATAGAATGTCGAATCCTCATAGAGTTTTATCAAGTTCACAAATTTGATCTCTTCTGTAAAAGCAAAGAGCAAAAATGAAATAAACCTAAAGCCTAAAAAAAGAGAAACGAAAGACAAAAACTAGGAAAAAAATTATACAATATGAAAAGTTATCCATAACATGTGTTAAATGAGCCTATTTATAGACTTAGAGCGGTCATCATCCTTAACCCTAGGTCAGTTGTTGTCCTTGTGCTTTAATGTTTGATTATGCAGACCAAAATTCCCCTAGCTTGAAATTAGTTCCCATAAAAAGGTGATGTCACGACATACTAGGTCTTGTGTCACAACATCGAAGACAGTTTGCTTCATCTTTAGGATATTTTCAGGAGTGTGTTGCCACATCCTCAACCTGTGTCGCGACACTGAATACAGTCTTAATATTCTTCTATTCCACTCCCTATGTTGTGACATCCAACTCTCTGTGTTGTAACACAACGACCAGTATTGAGTTAACAAACATTCTAATGGTCTTCTGCACAGTCATAAAGCATATTAGCTTACCCTTAGGCCTCATTCGATCCTTAAGGTTAATCAAAGACTCAAATTGCACATTTTATTTAATGTAAATAGAATTACGAAAACCTAACTAAAACTTAACCAAAGTGCTTATATTCAAGCTTCTAGAGTGCGAAAAATATTTCACTCTGCTACACCTAATTACGAAAGATCAAACTTCTCCACACTAAAGTCATTACGTATCCTCAAGCAAAGTAAACAAAAACAGTAAATGAAAAAACGATATTTGAGCAAGTATGGTACAAATGTCAGCTTTGGAGAACATGAATAAACATTTCATACTTACACTTAATCTCAGCATGATATATAGCTTACTTACCTTTTTCGATATCAAACACCTAAGTTCAGTATATTACAAAGAATACAAGCATTAAGGGTCCCAAATGTAAGGATCCATCAATAAATTATACAAGTAATTTGATTATCGTAGCAGAATACAAACAGTCATAAATATAACTATTCAATATGATGTCAAATTGCAAATGATCATATAGGGCTTTTCAGCTTGTAACGTTATGAGGCTGGGGACAGGTATGGAATTTAAGAACAGTAAGCATCAAATTGTTCCAAACACGAAAATAGTTTAACACATCATATTGTCCCTTATTCTCCCATTTAGTGACCCTTTTCCACCTAACGCTTTATTTCTCCTTCTCTCACATTCCTTATTTCTTCTTATAGGAAATCTCAGCATCATATAACAACTATGGTTAGCTCATAATTTTTTGTGCACTAATGAACAAGTTTTTTTTTTCTATTTTGCGACTTTGTCACTTTTCTTTCTTTTTCACGATACCTCACTCACTAATGCTTTTACTTTTCACGTTCTTTTTCTACTCATTTATTTTTTTTTCGTTTTGTACTTTTAAGCTAAGCTAACCTATAATCACCATACTACACTAATTTATCTATCACTCTGTTTTTACAAAACCACCGTAATGTATCTACTTAACCCTCAATATGTATAGCCAAACTTCTATAATCTTGCAATTTAGGATCAAATAAAAAGGTAAGCACAAATTATTGTTTTTGGCTCTGGTTTTTGTTTAGAGGTCTATTAAAAAGTGTTTTTTGACTCAAAATAGGTAATAAGGATAAACAAACAAGGGTTAGCTTTTTGGCTCTGAGCGTATACCAAACAATGCCTTAGGTCATCCCTAAGTATCTCAATATTCACAAATCTAGTCAACCAAAAAACCACAAATTCAATCATATATTTTTCATACTAGCATGTTCGTTTCCTTGTATTCTCTATATCATTTGGTACATTCAATTGCTTAATGCCTATTTACAGTGTAATATATAGAAATAATAGTCTAATAATAAAAAATTTAAAATCACCTATCATCATGCCTAATTTACCGTAAATACAATCAACCTTTATACATGCTCTTAACCTATCACTTGTATTTCTACAAGCTCAAGCACACAAACGATAAGAAAAATCAAATATAAGCATAAAAATTAAACAAAATTTCTATGTTACCCCCTACACTTTAGATAACACATTGTCCTCAATGTGTAGCCCTAAAAATATAAGGAAAGAAGTTACCCGATTGGTCATGATAGCTCCGTAGGTAATTGGTGGGTGTTTCCTTCTTTGATCGTTGAAAACTCAAAAATTGTTGTGCCTCTTCCATGTGAGGATCTTAAATAGAAAATTCAAACAAAATACATAACAAATAATAATATATTATTACTCCGACTCATAACAATGTAACTAAAAAAATCATCCCAAATTTAATACAATCATTAAAAATTAATGCTTCAATCATCCTCCTCAAAATCCATCTCGTCATCTTCCTCTCCTTCCTAATATCCTTCTTCCCCTTTGCTCTCATGCTCATCTTCTTCTTGCTTTAGATGCATTGGCCCAAACA
Organism: Gossypium schwendimanii; assembly: GCA_013677275.1. Lineage (NCBI taxonomy): Eukaryota > Viridiplantae > Streptophyta > Magnoliopsida > Malvales > Malvaceae > Gossypium > Gossypium schwendimanii. The sequence goes on from CM025250.1 coordinate 13,370,320, forward strand.
TATCTGGCGTGCAATTAGGTACCCTAATATTGTTCTACCTTGTAAACTCCTAAAAAATTAGACCTCACTCCTACATCCAGTCTATCACTCAATCCATCTTTCGATGGCTACTTTCGCCAATTTCTTGTCGAGTGGTCAATTTTGCTTTCTTTAAGAGGAAGCCAGAGTGGCCGTCATCTATTGCTGGCGTTTGTTCAACTCCTTTATTTGTTTTTCCCGAAACTTACTGTACTTTGTATACAAGGTGTAATCAATTATGCTTCGAGATGGCTTCATTGATTGCTCAATGGACGCCATTAGAACACCTACTCTTTTGCATAAAACCGTCACTAAGTAAGGAAAGAAGACTCCCACTTTTTGGCTGTTAAAGCATCGCTTCATATTTTGATATATCCATCTTTCGATGTATATCTCTTTTTTCTGTAAAACAGCATAAAACAAAATCGCTCGAAATGTATTGACATTAGACACATTTAAGGTAGGGGATATTCAAGTGCACGAAAATTTAATCCATATTTTTGCCTCAGGAAACATTATTGCTTGATTAAATGAGGATGGGATATCAGTACTTGCGCAACATTTCCATTCACCCCTCATTTATGTTAGGAAATTTATAATGTTACCCATGTTTATATCTTAAAAATATTCTAAATTCATTTCTTCTATAAAATCTTTTTCATAAAATGGAGCATTATAAATTTCACACATAACTCGATGGGTGATTCATATTTCCTTCCCTTGCGCTGCTACAATTTCCCATGTATAGAATTCTTGAACTATAGGGACCATAACAGAGTCTTTAAGATCGTGCAAAAATGTTCTCATCTAAGATATCTAACAAAAGGCCATATCACCTGATAGAGAACCATCAATGGTTCAAATCCACTTTCTTAAATAAATGTTTTTCCCTGAATTTCTACAAAATATTTCTCCACATTTGGATTCGAGAAATTAGAGGGATTAGTTCCGATTCATTAGTTCTTCAAACCTTCCTTGAAGGCATATTGAATTCTATTGTATGCTTAAAAACTAATTAAGTATCAAGCAAAAATTTCAATTAAACAATAAAATTAAGTTAACAACCTTTAACCTTGAGTGAAGATTAGTTGGATTCCTTGAGAGTGCTTGTTGTATAGTCTTTAGCCTATCATGCCAATCTTGCACCAAAGAAAATTACATGGAGAAGAAGAGCTGCACAAGGAATACGAAAAGACAAAGAAAACTTGGGGTTTTAAGATTTTTAGGTTTTAAGGGTTTTGGAGAAGATTAGAGGTTAAAAAATTTTTAAATGATAATTAACTGTGTTTTAATGTGAAAAATAAATATTTTAAGGTTTAAAAACTAGTGAAAATAAGGGTTATGCATCTGGGTTGCATGATCGGGTCGGGTCAACCCTATAGAAAATTATAGCAATGTCGCGACATAGGGGTTTCGTGCCGCGACACACTCTAAAATTTTAGAATTCTAGGTATACTATCTTTGGTTTCGCAAATAAGGAGTCCATGTCACAACATCGAGTCCGTTTTCTTAATTCCTTCAATTCTAGCATTGGTGTTGTGACACAGGGCTGCTGTGTTACGACACTGGCTCTGTTTTTGCCCAAAATTCTAATTTTTAGAGTGTCATGGTTCCTAAAAGAACGTAAATTTAAGATAAATTAGAATCTAGATTAAACAATTAGTTAGATATATAATAATTTAAATAAAATTAAATATTAATTTAATTTGTCAAGTTTTATTGCCGTATTCATCTGACCGCTCCATTAATGTACTCGAGGATGTTTTTTTTTTCTTTTAGTGGTAGTTTATCGCCCTTCGTGCCACTCCACCTTTTTCTGCTTATCTCTTTCTTTAAATTTGTTCTTTCAACCTGCACTAATTATGGAAAATATTGCCCTTGCTTTGGGGTAATCAGATATATAAATAGATATTGCATATAATACTCTTGTAGCTTTTCCTAATTTTCCCCACTCTGTTGGTGACCACATTTAAAATTTTATGTTTCGCCATTAATCTTTATGATTAATTTATTTTTCTTCTAGATCAATGGTAGACCTTGATGTAGCTAGAAAAGGTCTGCCTAACAGAATGGGTATCTCTCGATCTTTTTCAAAGTCTAAGACTGCAAAATCTGTTGATATGATAAAGCTACATACTTTGACTAACACATATTCCAATAGTCCTTCCAGATGCACCGAGGATCTGTCAACCAACTGTAGTGTAATTTACGTGATCTTGAGGTCCCCTAACCCGAGTTTTTCACATATAGATAAATGCATTAAATTGATGCTAACTTCTAAATCACATAGGGTCCTATTATAATGGATGTTCCCTATCTTTATAGGGATTGTGAAATTTCTTGTGTTTTTAGCTTTTGGGGAACCTGTCTAGATATAATAGCACTACAGGAAGCGCTCATATTAACTTGTACACCTACCTTAGTTTTCCTATGTTAGACATGATTTCTTTTAAAATTTTGTCGTATTTAAGGACTTTCTTAGTTAGTTCAATCAAGGGCAAGTTAACATTTAATATTTTAAACAAGTTCAAAAAGCTTACAAACTCGTCTGCATCTTGTTTTTGTCTCTCTTTCAACCTTGAAAAGAATGGTACCTCTGTGATAGCAGATTCCTTGGTCGACTCTTTCTCCGACTTAGCTACCGGTTCAGTTACCTCCTCTAGTTTTGGTTCCTTGATAGTCTCCCGAGGTCCTCTTAAAGATCTTCGACATCCTCTCTTATCTCCTATTGTGTCAAAGTTTCTGGGCTACTCAAGAATTTTCCCGAGCGAAGCACAATTGCTTTCACTAGCTCATTCCTTTCCTTTTGAGGATTATTTTCAGTAATACTAAGAATGACGATGCTAATTTCTTTTTTGATATCTCCCATCATACTTATCAATTGGCTCATCAGATCTTCCAGATTAGTCAGTATTTTTGTCGAATTAGTGCATTCAGATTGCACTTGTTTCACACTTGTCCTCATTGACTGCATTTCTCCCTCTATCTGATCCAAGCATTGATCGCATATAGTATGGTCATTTGAGGTAGCCCTTTTCTAAGGTTTCTATAAATAATAATGTTGATAATTAGCGTTTTTGACTTGATTCGAAGCATTACCTCCTCTTTGATTTCCTCGCCATCTTGGTTTGGGTGATCTCTCCATTTGAGATTGTAAGTATTCGAATAAGAGTTTCTGCCTCTATTCCCTATGTAATTCACATCTTTGATTGGATTGTTAATATAATGAAAGAGTGGTTTGTCCCCTCAATATATGGATGGTGCACTATTCTCAGACTCTATGCGGTTGATTCTATGCACTAGTTGCTAATATCTATCATCTTCTTGGAAACCTTTACCGTAGATAGTCTCTGGCCATATGTATATCGTTCAGTTGGCCACTGGTAGGAGTTTATTTCCATATTTTCTATTAATTCGTACGCATCCTCATACATTCAGTTCATTAAGGCTCCTCCAGCGGCTCCATCCAATCATGACCTTACGTATACATCCAACCCAGTATAAAATATTTGCAGTTGTAACCACTGGGGAAATTCGTGATATGGGCATTTCTTAATCAGTGTCTTAAAATGCTCTCGAGCTTCATGAAAACTCTCTCCCTCTAACCGTTTGAACATAGCAATCTCTCTTCTTAGCTAGACTGTCTTGCTAATGGGGAAGAACTTTTGTAGGAATTTTCCTACAAGTTCCTCCTATGTTGTGATGGACCTTGGTGCCTACATGTCTAACCAAGATAAGGCATTATCTATTAATGAGAAGGGGAACAATCGGAGATGAATAGTGTCATTTGTGACCCTGTTATATTTAAAATTGTCACAAAGTTAGAGGAATTGTTTAAAATGCTAAATCGTATCTGCCATCATCGTTCCTTGAAACTATAATTTTTTTTGGATCATCTAGATTATAGCTGGCTTGATCCCAAAATTATTGTCCATGATGGCTGGTCTATTTATACTACCTTGAACCATATCTAGATTCAAAAATGCATATTCCCTCAGAGTTCTGTTGTTATGTGCTGTATTTGCGGGTAGTTGTGGTAGTGGTGATGGATCTTTTAAGTTGTTATTGTTAACCTCGTCGAATATCGTATTATCTCGTAGTGGTAAATTACTCGCAGTAGGTGGTTGGTTCTACATTTGTTGTTGCTACTATTGTTGTTACTATTGACGATTCCTACGAATTATTCTTTTTGGATTTATGAATGGCTCTATAGGTGTTCCCTTACAACGAGTCATATACTAAACCTAAAGAGAATAAATTAGTAAAAATAAGAAAACAAAATTGTAGCTATAATCTAAAAGTTTCCTAATTATTCTATTCAAATACAAAAATTAAAATCAAATTAGAGGCGTTGCCTCCCTAGCAACGACACCAACAACTTGACCGCCTCTGGACGTACCAATGTCCAGAGTAGAAATCTTGCACAAAATATATTAAAAAGTGATATCTGAAAGTATACGGGTCAGGTCGTAATATAGTTACAATGGAGTAGATGAGTACTTTAAGGATCATACCTAAGGAAGGCGAGCACTAAGTTAATTCTAACCTAAACACAAATATATCTAATTAGTAGATTATATTACAATGAAATATAAAGAAATGTTTTTTTAGGGATTTTTAATAATAATAAGAAGAAGAAAAATAAATAACGAGAAATCAAATAGTAGAATCTGTCAAATCTGAACATGGGTAATTAGCTCGCTTCGGTAATCATAACCAACTGCCACTTTGGGTTTTCCTGTTCAATCATATCTTTTGATCTCCCACTAGTATAACGACTTAACAAGAACTACTTATCTCTCGACCTCACAGTTCACACTGGTTCAGGGTTACGGTGTTCAGGGATAGGCTATATCAATTTTGGGTTAATTCCCACCTTAATGACTTCCTAGGGTCGTCAAGCCTAGGATTTAAATTCTTTCTTTCTTAAACAGCTGTTCCGCTAAGAGAACCCTACCAAATAGTTAATTAATCATACCTCCACTTGCTAATTCCCTACAAAAGGATTAGTTCCTCCTAGATCTCAAAAACAATTAAAGAATATAAAGTTTTGAAGAAGCCTGATTTGCATTGAATAGAATGCTGAATCCTCATAGATTTTTATCAAGTTCAAAAATCTGATATCTTCTGCTAAAGTAAAGAACAAAAATGAAATAAACCTAAGCCTACGAAAAGGGAAAAATTAACGACTAAAATTAGGAAGAAAATTATACAATATGAAAGTTGTCCGTAACATGTGTTAAATGAATCAAATTCAAGTTTGCATAGGTAGAAAAAATGGGTTTTACACTTTTTATTGTGAAGTAGTTTTCATGTATAAATGGAAATGTATAAATAATAAATGTAAGACAATAAAAAATTGGGTGGAGATAGAAAAACAAAGACTTTTTTGCATTTTTTTATTTCATCAATTCGTTTTAGCCTATTTATAGGCTTAGAGTGGCCGTCGTCCTTAATCCTAGGTCATCTATCATCCTCGTGCTTTAATATTTGATTGTGCGAGCCAAAACGCCCCTGGCTCGTAATTATTCGCTGTAGAGAGGTGATATCACGACACACCAAGTCCTGTGTCGTGACATCGATGGTAGTATGCTTCATCTTCAGGGCTGTGTCGTGACATCCTCAAGTTGTGTCGCAACACCAAAGGCAGTCTTAATATTCTTCTGTTCTACTCCTTATGTTGTGACATCCAACTCTCTGTGTTGCAACACAATGATCATTATCGAGTTAACACACCTTTTAATGGTCTCTAGCACACTCACAAAGCATATTAGCTCACCCTAACACCTCATTCAGCCCCTAATGTCAACAAAGGAATCAAATTACACATTTTATTGAATGTAAAAGAAAAATACGAAAACTTAACTAAAACTTAACCAAAGTGTCTGAATTCAAGCTCCTCAAGTGCGAAGACTAGTTGAATTTGCTACACCAAATTATGGTTGATCATTAACATGATCCAAATAATTCCAGACCACACACCAAAAAATGGAGAAACTTAAACAAGTTTAGCTTTACCTTTATCCTTGCTGGTAGACAGTCTGGTTGTTTTGCAACAAACATAAACACATATTGAACAAGACATACAGAATTCATTCAATGCGAACCTAGAAAATCACACCCAACAAGACAGAGGCTTACCTTGATAGCTACAAGCTAGACTTAGAACAGAGACTTTGACGACAAAAAAAATTAGTGAAGAATTTATAGCATTTAGGGTCGCATTTATAGACGTAAGAGTTTTAATAATATTTGGATGCCTTACATGACTTAGGAAGGTTGTTACTTGCACGTAAAGTATTCCTAGATACACTACATATTTATTTCGTAATTTGAATTTGACAGTATCTTTGACTGGCGAACCTTAGTTCGCAACAAAACTGACGATCCCTTATTCATAGTAAGACTAGTGAACACCAGCTCACCATCACTTTAGCGGACCTACCTCGTTAAGAAACTGGCGAACCCAACTTGGTAATGGATCTGGTGAACCCCTTACCACATTTTTAGGCATATAATACGAACCCCTTCCTGATACTCTTTTGGCAAACATCCAGCTCGCCTAAACCTTGGCAAACACCCAGTTCGCGGGAACACTAGCGAAACCTTACTTGGGAGGCCAAAGCTTCCAAGATCTTCTATGAGGTGTTATATAATAGTTATTTACAATTTACAGTTTGACCCATTTAGAATTAGCCAATTTTAACCCTGAGGTGTGGCCTCTGTTGGTCCTCCTCTATATACATGAATAGCTACCATGCACCACGTAACTCTGTCAGAGTCTGGCTTGGTCTTTCTTGGTTTTTTTGAGTTTTTATCTACCTTGCACTCAAGCAGCAATTTTATAAGTTCAGGAGAACTTAGTGAGGTCTGTAAATAAGTGCGTGTAAGATTTCATAAATTTTAAGAAATTCAGATTTTTGGCTCAAAATTAAACTCCCTAGATTTTATAGAAGATTTCACAAACTTAGTTGGCAAGGCTCATGCCCTAAACATTCTGGTCCCAACCATGTCCTCTCATGAGTTTCACCCGTTCCTCATCTCTCATTATTCTGTATCCCTGATACTCATATTCATTATTTCTAACCTGCGACGCTTGGAGACTACCCAAGTAATTGTCATATATGTGGTCTTTACCATAATACAATATCCTCACTACCTTGGAGAACTAGTACCAACAATGAAGCACTATTGTACCCTCCTTTTCAACCTATTCCTTTAAGATGCTCTATTAGACATGTGGTACTTATTAGAGTATGCCATAAGATCAATCATGAGATGGTTGTAATTAGGGCTGTGCATAATTCGGTTAAAACCAAATTTTTTTGGTTAAACGACTGAGTTCGATTAATCGGTCGGTTAATCGAAAAAATTCGGTCGGGGGTCGGTTAAGTTTTTTGGTTTGTTTGGTTAACGGTTAAATCGGTTCGACACGGGTCAGTTAATCGAAAAAATTTAGGTAAACTGAATTTACACCCTCCCTCCCAAATTAAACCCAGCCCAATTTTCTCTTAGGCTTACCGAATAGGACAGCCCAAATTCAAGTATTCAACAGCCCTGACCATAGAATGGTAGAACCTGGCCTGCTATCCATTACCATTTGGTCCATTTCTCATCTCAGCAGCAGACAACACCCCTCCTCCCTAATTTCACAATTTTCATTTTTCACTTTCACTCTCACTCTCACTGTCATGACTCACACACACAGTCCGTCAGTCCCAAAACCTGTAGCCGATTGCCTTAAATCTCAGTCTCAGTCTTAACACCCAACACCCGATATCTACATTCTCAATCTCAGTCGACACTCGACAGAAGAATCGGGAGTCGCCGAGTCGTTGGAGTCGCTGAGTACCAGGTTTGCTTTCTTCTAAATTCTTACCTCTTCAGTTCATCTTAACCAATGCTATCCATGATTGCTGTCTTCTTTTGTACATATGAACACTTAGGGTATATATATTATGTAATTAATCATTTACAAGCAGCTATGTAAAAAAAACCCTAAACAGTAAAAATGGTAAACGTACATGAAATCATTTACACATCCAGTGCACAAATCATAATATGATTTTGTTGTGTAAAAACTGAAGTGAAATTTGACCCTTTCTTGCAAATACAAGTATACAACGAAAAATTTAGAAACCTTACCTAAAATTTGTCTTTCTCCATTTTGTCTCCCTTTTGGTTGGAACAATGACAAGGGCGCTTTTGAAATAACCAAATGTTGCTTTCCATTAAACCTCCAGGCTCTACGAACCTCATAAAATTTTTCGGTTTATCTTTTTGTCTCTCTGTGGGTATATCTTTTTTTGGTTTTAAATTTTTCAGTGAATCAAATCTTTAAAGAAATAATAAAATTCCTTCAGCATTATTTTTTCTAACCCAATAAATATAGCTAATTGTTTTAATTACTTAGCTTAGAAAGC
>CM025250.1:13378860-13388974 GCA_013677275.1 Gossypium schwendimanii
TAATCAAATATCGAATACATTATATGTACAAGGTTGTTGTACGCATAATGAGAACATGAATTTGGTTCGCATATAGATTAAAATAAATATATAGTTTATCGAAATCATTATTATAATTAATGTAATTATAATTTTCGGTTAAAAAACATTGTTATATTTATTTAATTTCTTGAAACCCTAAAAATAGGTATAAAATCCTATTTTTTCTTTGCTTGGTGGGTCTAGCAGCCGTCAAAGAAAAGTCTTTTCAAAAACAGTTTTTGGGGATTCCTTCTATTCATTATCAACTGGGTAGATTACGTAGAGGCCAGAGTCACGATAAATTACGGCTTGGTTNGATAGTAGATCAGATTACTCGTTGCCGAGGAGTCACTGTCTAATCAGAATAAAGATTCGGTAATTTTGAAACCCTTATTTCACCCCAATTCATTCCTCACACATGGATCCATGGTTAGGATCGCCAGATGTTATATTTTTCTACTGCACCGTAGGGGTGCAGGTGTTCCAACAGTACCGACATACTATTCCCTGCTCAAATGTTTTATGAAGGTTTTGATAAGACTTTCACATTGTTTCATAGTCTTGGTAGCCCTCTACTTTTCACTATTCTCTAACAGACTTTATTGAGCATTCAACCTTAAGTTGGCATTTTCTCTCATGAAGACTCTTATCGGGCTACCCAATCTTTTGGCTACCTCTTTATTGCTTACAATTTAAGACTGCTCTTATTATAGCCTACTATGTATCTGCTTAAAGAATATGGGGTTCGCGGCTTCCCTAGCGGACTCTTTTTGATGTATGTTACGTTTACCTCCTTATCTAAAGAGTCTTTTCATCCTTTCGCCTTAACTAGGTTAAGATACTATTGGAAAAATCTCAATTTGGAAATAGTTTTCTTGCACAGCAAAAAATTAAAATTTTGAAAATTGACTCGATTTGTGATACTTAAAATAATAAACCTTAACCAAATTTATACCTATGTTTTTTTGCTTAAAGTACATTCATTGTTTTTGTCTTTTAAACAAACAATCATCTCCTCTATTCTTGTACCACAAATTGCTTCAAGTGTGGTTTCGAACTAATTAAATCGAAACCAGTAGAATTGTTATTTTAGAAAAATGTATGTAAGAGTTGAGAATAAATTTTTTCTATTTTTTAGTAGAATAACAATATCTCAAATTTGTGTTATTAGCTCTACCAGTGCCATCTATTTTAGGAAGAGAAGGTAGAATCCTTTTTGAGTTGTAATGGTTTATTTCAAATAGAAAAACAACGTCCTACTTAGAATAGGACAAGAGTGGATGACACACCCTATTATTCCTACTAGGGTTACTGCCTCCTTTATGTCCATAAAAGGTTTTTGGGCCTCTCTCACATCAGGTACAATTACGAGTACTTCCTCACCCTTTTTGACCTAGTACTTCGTATGTGATTCAACAAAATTCAATTTTTCTATTTTCCAAAATAAAATTTAATATTTATATATAAAATAACTTCTTATCCCTATTTTACCCTTAGCAAAATTTTGACAATTTTACCCTTAGTAAAATTTTAACGATTTTAACCCTGGTAAAATTTCGAGAAAATATATTCAATATTTCATGACTCAACATATTCATTATGACCGAATAATTTATTTTCATTCCCAGCCTTTAAAATAGTTCAAAAACATCAATTCATTCTTCCGATCATTTTTTAAGTAAGCCATATAGGATTGCAAACGGATCATTTCCATTTCCATTTCCATTTCCATTTTTAGAAACCTACATTCATTTCCAAATAATTTCATTTCTCTATTTTGAGGAAAATCATAATCATTCCTGAATGTTTCCTATTTCTCTTTTCCTATTCAATCTGTTCATTTCTATTCAAACATGCAATTCATTTTTGGTTTCAACGAGCTAACGGAGGGACCGATTGGACATATGTAGTTGCATCTCAAATGGTTTATAATTAAGTTACGGCTTTTCATCTATTAATTATAAAATCATTTAGTCATGAAGTCATTCCACTATAGTATCGTGACTGAGCTCTCCCCAACAACATACCATTACAAAAGTAACTACTCTGTGTTCGTCCAATGACCTTGTCATAAGTGTGTCACCCTCATAGGATATCCTTTATCTCTTTGGGACAATATTTGTTCTCTCAGTATGATCCTATTTTATCTCATGGTAACCATTACATCTTCCTTCATGAAAAATAAATTACTATCAAATAGTGATAAAGTCATCCATCACAAAGGAGGACAACTCGTGGTCACGTTTACTTTCCATCAACCATGTAATGCCAATAAGAGGATATCATTTACCCATGTTTTGTGCTATGAATTCCACTATTGTGAATGACGCTACATACTACAGAAGTCGTACACCCAATGCACCAGCTTTCGGTTCATTATCTATTTGAACTCATGCTTTTTCTTACATCAAAGTGTACGAGTCACGCATACATAGTCCACCATCCACTTAAGATTTAGGTATGTCACACTATGATTATCACAAATGAATAAATCCATAAACAGGTTCAAGATCTATTCTGCTTGGATCCTATCCACTGTACTGTCATTCCAGTCAACACAACTATGTCTCTATCTTTTGGGAGTCATTCGCTCCAATGCCCAAGATAAGACATCTCCCCAATTGGACTTGATAGATGACATATTAGTCATTTGATCGATTTGCTCATTTTTGATTTTTGATTAGACTAAGTACATGTTTAGGTTCGTCTACTAATACAAGTTTTTTTCGTACTATAATCTGATCATGTAATACCACTTAGTATTAGTTAAACATTTAGACAATTAATGAGCAACATTTGCTTCCATTTTGCTTTGCGTGCAAAAACCATGTGAGGATAATTATACAAAGTATTAACTTAAATGATGAAAATTTTTTTCAACCAATCTATTCAAAAAAAAATTACAAGTGTTCTTAAATGAAAATACTACACTTTGGGTAACAGATCCAACAGATACTTTCTTGGCTCTACCCATCATCACCTTTGGTAAATTCTCTCATTGTATTGATGGTCTATGTTCCCCATATGCAACAAGTTCATTCGTTATTGTGACTTAGCACACCCGTCACACTGTGAACTCTACTTTATACCTTGGCGTGTCTCTTGGTATACCGTTCTGTGAATTTTACACGAGTAACCCCATGTTTTACGTCTTGGAAGACTTTCTCGTGTTTATTGTCCTGACGGGTTCTTTATCTTACCATGGTCAAGCTATGGTCTTACACATTGTTCCCTATGTTTAATGTCCTAGAAGACTTCATTGGTTGCCATAGTTGAGCTACGGTCTTACACTTTAAACCTCTTTGAAGTGTTGCCTTGAAAAACCTTACCCTCATCGCGATGTCACCCTATAGAGCTTGTTGACCGCTGTTGTGGTGTTAATATCATTCTGCTTAACATTTAAACTTGATGCTCGAACACTGCAGTACCCCCTTTGCAAGGCTTGGAGCTTCGCACATCACAGTTTGCATCCAGCAACAACATATGGTGGAATCTTAACGGAATTCCATTTCCCTATTCATCCGTCCATACCTCTATTTCACCACTTCTAATCTTGATGCTCAAACACCACAATGTCCCCTTCACAAGGCTTAGAGCTTCGCAAATCACAGTTTACACCTAACAACACCATATGCCGATACAAAGAAACACTATTTCCAAAATCCTAACTCCATCTAACACGTCAATAATTTCCCCTCCGCACTGCGCATACATTAATCAAGCATATCATACAATTTATAATTATACATGTATCACACCATTTTACCTATCATCCACTATCTACCATGAAACAACCAACAAACTAGTGGCAAGAGCTCGCACAATATTGTGCACAAACAAAGCCCACTCTTTATTCAACACATACAGACATACACACACACACACTTATATACTATAAACTTGGGTAACCTCAATACATAATCAATGTGACACATGCAAGGCAAATGACATCATCTATAATCTAGAAGGTAAGCTACAAAGACACACCTATATTCCTTTATCCTCATCAACTTAGCTTGTCCAAACACTAGGGCCACCTTTTTCCTGACAGCTAAGCATAAAAATCATTTATCGATTAAACTAGAGGTGTTCAACTCTTAACCACCTAGAATCCATAATTATTCAGAGGCTTTTCAGAGTTCTTACTCTACTTTTTTTCTTCAGTCCACAAGTATAGAGAGGTAAGGAATCTTACCAGTTCCTCAATTTCTTTACTACCAGACTTCAATTCACACGATTGTTGCGACATGCGAAGCTTCCTTTAGCTATATCCTCTTCTTCTTCAAAGAGACTAAAGTACCATCTAAACAGAATTGTAAACAGAATTGAGAAAATTCTGTCTCTACACACACACACATATATATACACACCTATAGTACGATCTCCACTAACCATCTCTACCATCCATCCTTAATCATTTTGTTTCCTACTGTGGAACTAGTCGATTCCATCCTAATTAAACCAGAATTGAAATCCAACTAATCACAATTTGACTATTAAAATTTATGAATTTCCAAGTGGAGTTTAACAATTTGCTAATTCTTTCAATTTAATCCTAGCTTTCCTTAAATTTCAGGCCAATAAAGATAATCGGGTGTTACACATGGGCTCAGCCAAAAAACTAGGCCTAATTTTTTTCCTAATCCCCACACAGATAAAAATGCTAAAACCTAGGCCCAAACTAACCCTCCTATATTAATTTTATTTTATTTTTATATAAAAAGTTAAAAATATAATACATCAAAAACACTAAAAGCATTAAAATAGATGCTTCCCAATAAATTGAAAATAAATTTAAAAAAACTCTTTATACTTAAATAACACTGAGATAAGTGTAACTTAAAAAGAAAGGGTATCTAAAATAGTAGCAAAATTAACAATAAAATAATAGTTATATGGTTGGAAAGATCAGTTTCTGAATTCTATTAGTAGGAATAGTTATAAAGGGCACTTTCTAAGATAAGTCACTTTTTCGTGAGAACTTAGTTTGGTCCATTGGAGATGGTGTTAGTGCTCGATGTTGGAAAGATCCTCAGATTCCAGGTATGAGCCATTTAATCTCAAAAATTCTTTCTTCTGTTAACCTTTATTTGGATTGTTGTGTTAGGAAGATGGTCAATTTAGATGGAAGTTGGAACTTGGAGCTGTTTCCTGTCTGGGTGATTGAAGATTTAATCAATAGGATTACTAATATCCCCCTCCACACCCAGATTCCTGTTTGGATAAAGTGATATGGGCCCGCTCAGTGTCAGGAGTCTTTTCAGTTCGCAATGCTTATTGGTCTTTGAAAGAGGATTTTTGGAACTCTCAAGATGAGCATAGGAATATTACCTGGAAACATCCGGGTCCTTAGAGAGTAAGAGTCTTTCTTTGGTTAGCTTTCAAGCAAAGACTTCTTACTAATTCAGAACGTGCTAGATGGGAAATTAGTCACAGCAACTCTTGTACCTTATGTGGACATGACTTTGAGGATTTGGCCCATGTTCTTTGAGATTGTCCTTTCGCGAAAGATGTGTGGATGCTTGTGGTTCTAGAGTAGCTAAAATAAAGGTTTTTCTCTATCTCTTTTCAGGATTGGCTTATTCTTAACCTTTGTTTTCATGAAAGATTGCAGGATAGTATTCTTACTTGGTCATGTCTGGTTGGATTAATCGCTTGGCACATTTGGAAGAATAGAATTTTATTTATCTTCCAACACATTTCATGGACATCATTTGAAGTGGTGAAGGTCTCTAGTTGTTGGGCTCGCCAATACGAATCACATCTTGGTGATCACAATAATAATAATCAGAGTTCAAATTCCACGAATAATTTAAATGGCACTTGGGAGTACTTATCCACTGGTAGGGTTGTGGCCAAAGATTCTGGATATGTTACAACAGGGGGTGTGGCTCATGATAATGATGGTAATTAGATAGTGAGATTCACTCGATTCTTAGGTGTATGCTATCCATTTGAGGCTGAAGTTTGGGGCATTCTGAATAGGATCCTTATTCTGCTAAATAAAGGTTATAGACGGATCATTATCATGACTGATAACCTTTCAGAATTTGACTGATGTGGATTTAGAGGACTCAAGGATTACTGTGCTACGAATAACTCTGCTCATCATGCAGTCGGAAAGGGAGTGGAAGATTAAGCATATCCCAAGAAATTAGAATTTGGTAGCGGATCGTCTTGCTAAACTCAGTTTGAGCTGGAAATCAAGCTTACAAGTCATTGATGAGGTTCCTAAGGAAATTTTAAATTTACTTCAAGTTGATAAAATTAATGGTTGTTTTATGTAGTTGATGTATTTCAATATTTCATTTCACCCAAAAAAAGAGAGTTACACAATATTCAAACAATAATAACAAAATAATAGAAACATAATGGTGAAATGGCAGCAAAACAATGGAAAAACAATAGCAAAATAGTGGGAAAATAGCATTTTTTTTTTTTGCAAATCTGGGTCAAGTCAAGCCAAAAAAACCTTACTCGAGGCCCAGCTTGTTTTCTAAAGGGTCTTTTTTTTGTCCAAGCCTATTTTTCAGGATTATATTTTTGTCCAACCCCTCCCACTTTTCAGGTGACCCGACCCGATCCATGGACAAGTCTAAAAGAAAGTTAAAATTTTAAGTTTTTTTTTTAAATAATAATTTTGGGACCTAAATAAGTTAATTAGTGATTAAGTTTAAGTTAATTAATGATTCAAGTTTATCATATTAAAATACCTTATTTTTTTTTCTTATTTTGCTTTGAAAAATTTTTCAAATATATATGGTTTCAAATTTATGTGCTCTAACATGAAAACAATTATATGGTAACAAGATTTTAATTTGACATGTTTAATTTTTTAATTTAACTCGAATAGTTTTAGTTGATTCGACTCGACTTGACTTGAATCTCATTTCACTCGACTTGATTCAAAAATATTTCAAATCGAATTATGATGATAGAATATGACTCATCAACTCGAAAAAAAATTCACTTGATTCGACCGAATGGTTACCCCTACTTCTTAGCTATTCACAAATCTAAATCTTGTGAAGTAGCTCAACTTGAACTCCCAACAAATTCTTAACTTTAAATTAACAAATGAGCATTTTCAATTATGAGATTTAAAATATAACCTACACGTACTTAACTAAAATCCTTGTTTAGTTTGGAGGGAGAAGTTTACTCGATTCCAACTTTATCAATGAAATTACAATTTTTTTTTTTTGTAAAAACTCATTTAAGAGTTCTAATGTTTATTAGATTTTAGAGTGCAGTGATCATATTGGTGAAGAAAAATAACTTTCTAAAAGTATAAGTTTTTTAATGGATGATAGCAATTTTTTTTTTGTGGAGATCTCTTATTTATCCGAAACTTTATTAGGATACTTTAAAACTTGTTTTTCAAGCTTACTTGGTAGGGATTAAGATGGTAATTAACCCATATGTTAGAAAGTCCAAAAACATTCATAAATGGGAGACTTGCATAGGTGATTTGTATTGAGAATTTTAGCATTTAAACTATTCATTAGATTTGTATTGAGAATTTGAGCATTTAATCTATTCATTAGGAATCTGTTTTACAGAGTGCATTTTGTACATAAAGCAAGTGAGTCACTTGATTTTTCAAACTAAGTTCTTAGGGAGGAAACTTAATGGAGAGAGATTTAGATCTTAGGTACAAGTATAGGGATGCTACACTAGTGAGTGGTAAGACTTAAACCATTCTTTGTATGTGGTTGAAGATAATTAATTGCCTTTTTGGGCAAGGCCTTATAGACGTAGGTGGTTATGAAACTACTTAACCAATTGTTATGTGTTTTGTTTTTCAATTGTTACACTCATCAATTATAATTGCTTAGATTGTTCTTGCAAAAATTGTTTTTATTATTATTTATATTAGAGCCTAACACTTGATAAATTAAATGGTGTTCCTTGTGTCAATTCTTGTTTGAAATGGAAGGTTTATCTGTCTTAAGTCCTCTAATGTTGGATGGCTCCAACTATGCGTACTGAAAGGATAGGGAAAGGCCTTTATAAAGTGTATAGATGAGAAAGCTTGACATGTTATTCTTACTGGCGAAAAGGCCCTGCAATTGAAACCTTTGGAGTGAAGACACCAAAATTAAAGCTTACATGGACCATTAAGGAGGAGAAGTTAACAAATGCAAACTTGAAGGCACTGTATTCAATTTTTTTTTTTGGAGTTGATGGCCAAGAGTTCAAGAGGATTTCCAAATTTACTACAACAAAAGAGGCTTGGGATTTCCTTGACACTACATGTAACGGCCCGTTTTTTGTTGGTGTAGAAAAATTTGATTTTGGGTTGGATTTATTAAGCCAAGTCATTTTGACAAGCTAAACCAATAAGTTTTCAGAGATGGGTATAATAGAGGATTAGGGTGCCATTAGTGTGTAATTAGGCATTTATTAGCATTATTATGAGGTTAGGTAGGAGAGTTTAGTAATTAAGGCTTATGGATTAAAGTGTGAAGTTAACAAAATTAGAAAGATCAGTGTGTGAATACTATGAAATATGATTTAGAGAGTTTGAGGTCTTTATGCTATTATTAACCTAATCCCATTTTAAGAATATTTCCTTTTTAAAAGAATTGGTTAGAGGGAATGGTTAACCATTCCCATTTTCACGAAAACTTCACCAAAGCATCTCTAAAATTCTCTCAATTTCTTCTCATCTCTTCTCAACAACAACGAAAAAAAAAAAGATTTTTCACTCAATATTTCAGAATTGGTAAATTATTTTCATTAAACCTTATCATTTTAACAAAGATTCATGATCATGATTTCAACATTTTTCTCACTTTTTTTTGCTAGTTCACGTTGATTTTTGCAGGAGTGGAAAAGTTGAACTTTTCTTTGATTTCTTTACTTTATTTTAATTTCTACATTAATTTAAAATGTTTTCTAACATCAATTTTTGAATTTTGATCCTTGAAACTTGATTTTTCATTTTCATTTTCACTTTCTCCATTTTTGAACATTTTTTCAAGCTAGTGAAAGAAACCTTTGATCTAAGTTTTTTCTGATGTTTTTGAGCTATATTGGTGTTAGGAATGAAGTTTAGAATAAAGTGCTATAGTTGAAACTTAAGTTAGATTGAAGTTTGGTTAATGATTTCTTAATATGCCATTGTGAGTGCTTAAGAGGATTTAGTGAAAGGAAGAGTTTTAGATGGTGTTGTTGGTGACTATTAGAAGCTTTAATGAAGTTTTTAAGGTTACATTTTAGGTTTGGTTGGGCTAGAGAAGAGTTCTTGAGTTTTAAGTAAAAACGAGAAAGTATCTTGTCGTATTGAATTACACTACATTAATAGTTTATGTGTTTTAATGCTTGAATATAGTTTTTCTAACCTTGTTTCATTGTTTCAATTGGTTGTTGTAGCTAAGGAGGTAGCCGAGTCCTTCAAGGTTAAGGGAAAGGAAAAAAGTTGTTAAGAATAGATTGTTTGAGTTTGTGCTAACTTTTTTCCGATTACTTAATATAAGTTTAAGATATTACTATTAATGATATATTGATATATGTTGAATTTCATAAATGTGTTGCTTTCATATTTCGTGGATATATGTTTAGAAGTTATGTGAAGGAATGAGCTAGTTTGAGCTAGAATTGATGCTTTGATTTAAACTATCAAATGATTAAAGATAATGAGTCAAATCAACAAGTGTTGGATTAGATGTAGTGGTAGGGCCCGTTGCACTCTCAAGGAAAGAATGCATGATCAAAATAATAAAAAAAGAATATCGAAAATGAATTATAAAGACAAAATGAAAAATAATAAAAAAAGAATATACTTAGCTTTAGAGGTGTTGATGGGTTTGGCCAAGTTAGGTCTGTGCAAGCTATCTAGACTAATTTTTCAAGCTTTAATCGAAAAATGTGCTTAATTTTTTTGCACAAACTTAACCCAATTTAAGAAAGATAAACCTGGGCCCGACCTATCCCGTCCATATTTGATTTTATATATTAGTTTTTGTTTAAAAGTAACTTTTTAAAAAAAAAATACAATACACTAAATGCATTAAAAAAACACTAAAATAAAAATTTCCTAACACATTAAATAATATTTATATTAAAAAACACTACTATAAATATCATA
>CM025250.1:13455670-13465877 GCA_013677275.1 Gossypium schwendimanii
GAAATAACCCAAAATAAGGTTGTCTTAATAATGCAATAAAAAACCGAAAACCTTAATTTTTGACTATTTCTTTTTTGTTCCAAAACCATATATATCAAAACCAAACAGAAATAATGTAGTGATTAAAAGCCAAATAATTAACAAGCACATGTATTCATAATCTTGGCATGGATAAAAAACACCAAAGCAATTCACGCATATACATGTATTCATAATCAAATTGAAAAACTTACCCTGAATATACCATGTAAATCCAAAATTGTATTTATGATTAAACAAAGATTCGCACGAATACTTGAGAAATATTTTCAAGCTAATAAATCTCAAAAGCAAAATCATAATAGTTGGTATATCCCACAATTCATATAATAAATCATATCATCATAATTTAACCAAATATTTGGAACCATAAAATGTCAAGTTCTATATTATAGAACCAAATTTAAAAAACCAATTATTTAAATATATATTATGATTAACATGAGTTTACTTCAAAACATCCAAAAACTGAATAAATATTCATAGCATAAAATTAACAATTTCAATGAATATTCTTTAAATCAATTTGGCAAAAAATCATAATTTAACTAAATATTTGAAATCATATACTTAAAAAAAAAAGGAGAATATAAAAAATTTACAGGAAAATACATGTCTTTCAAATTCAAGCAGATTTAATTCAAGTATATAGTAACAACTAAAAGGAAATCTCAAAAAAATTGGTGCAACACTTAATACATGCTTTCAATTACCCTAGGCATTTCATGCTTTTAATTCCTCTGCTCAATAAGAGACCAAATGGAATAATTGTTCTTTAATATTTATTAAATATTTCAATAATATATAACAATCCACCAAGACCCATACAATAACATTATAGCTGTAATCATTGGACACATCCATAGTATATGGAATTCAATCGTTAATATAATTGAAGCATATATATTATATGTTAACGTAAATTTTGCAAATATAAAATCAAATTTGATATTCAAACTCATACATGTCTGGTATATAAAATACAAAACTAAATTAAAATCGAACAAGATTTGGCAGAAGGACAAAATCAAATTTCAGAGAAAAAATCACATGATTTGGAGAACAGAACGAAGGAAATAAAAATATATAAACCTTTAAACCCTAAAATCTTTAATGTAACACCCCAAAATCAACCTAGAAGTTTTGGCCAAATTTCGAAGGTCATATTGATCACCGAAGTGATCGTACAAAAATTTTAGTTTAACAAACTGAAAAACGTTGCAGTATTTAAGTTACGTAAAATTCTCAGTTATAAAATCCTGATATTTCAAAAGAAAATACAGTCCTAATGACACTTACGTACTAAAACAAAAAATTCCATACTACAGTTTTCAAAACAGCACTTACAATTCATGGTGTTTAATTATAGACTTAGAAATTATTAAAAATACTATTAAAGCCTATTTTAAACTGTGACTATCCGAGACCTCCGCATACCGAGTCCAGCATCAGAATTCAACAATGCACCTGTAAGGGGAAACATTATGGGGTGAGCTACATGAGCTTAGTGTGAGTTCAAAACGTATCTAACAATGAAATTACAGATCAAAAACCAAACAGTAGACCGATAACAAAAAGTACTTACAGAGATACATAAAAACAGAAAGCAAACTAGGAACCAACGTCCCAAACAAACGTAACAGTCAAAGCACACCAAATCACACACAGAATACTCAACAGATAAACCAGTCAACGAGTCAATACAAAAATACTTATCATCACAATCCAAAATTTCACTACGCTAACACCTCAAAGCGCGCAGATCAGTCATAAATGTTATGACGAACAGACAAATTACAAACAAGTAGCTCACATCTAGATGCATATGAATGCAGTCAAGTATTAAAAAAACCTACCCATCCATCCAAAACAGCTGTTTAAGCTCTTCCAACCAAACACACCACATAGAACCTCAAAAGGCCCGTCCAACCTTACACACCATGTATGTGGACTAAGCCACACAGATAATAATACGCAGCAAGGCTGGCGTATATGCAATACAACATATTGCAGTAAACCACTGTACAGACATGTTGCAATTTAAACAGCCAGATCAAATAATAGTATGCAGCAAAGCTGATGTACATGCAGTACAGTGCGGTAAACCACTGTACCGATAAGTTTGCAGTTAAACTGTCAGATTAGATTAGAATTAGTATTCCTTCTCTTCACAACCAACCTAAAAATTTACTTTATGCAAGTGCATGCATGCTTACAACCTTACAAAAACAATGAACACATCGACAAACAGTCAAACAGAAACAAACATGCACACACCCAACTAACTGGGTTCAGAATCAGATATCTCACACAACATTCACAAATAACACATAACTTGAAGCCCAGATTAGAGTCTTAACTACCCTCACTAAATCCTAGCCAAGGGTCGGAACACACAGACACATTTTCAAATAAAAAATGTAGAAACTAAAATTGGTGACTTAGGGCCATACAATCGTGTGCTCTGGCCGTGTGAAAATGTCTAGGCCGTGTAGGGGTCAACACGGCTGTGTGAGGGGGAGACACTTCCGTGTAAGGGAACACATGGCCGTGAAGGAAGAGGCACATGCCCGTGTGAGCCAAGGACAGCTGTGTGAATAGGCTGTGCAACTCTCCGTCCAATTATGCTAAAATATGGTTCAGGGCAGACACAGCCGTGTGAAGGTCTCACACGCACATGTGCCAACCAGACACGGCTGTGTATCCAAAACACAAGTCCGTGTGGGATCCCTAAATCCCTAAATTAGCCACACAATCGTATGGCCAAGCTGTGTGGCACCAATTCACCCAAACCCTAATTCCTAATTACACACGCCGTGTGCCCAAGGGGCACAATCGTGTGAAAATGCACACGCCCGTGTGGCCACTAATGTGGTCACAAAACCACACCAAAACAGGTCGAAATTGCTGTTTTAGCCATCAAATTAGTCCCCGACCTTCTCTATAGCAAAAATATATCAGAATACGTAATATTCCCTATACTTCCTCAACAACTAAATACCCAAAATCAACGGTTTTTGACACACAAAAGAATTTCTGAAACAACAACTCGCAAATAAATTAGATAAGGTTTGAATCTCACACCTGATTCGTGATCAAAGACTTCCAGACATAGATTTAACGACAAAGAAACCGAAGCTCTCCGAAAACCACAAACAAAACTGTTTTCCAAAAGAAGAAAAGAAAAAAAAAAAGGAAAAAAGAAGGGGAATCAATGAGAGGAAGAGGGGAGAACATGAAAAAAGAAAGAAAGCAGTAACCAAAAAAATATAAATAAAAATAACTCTAAATAGTTATTTTTAAACTTAAAACAAATCTACTATTTAACAAAATAAAAATATTTCTCCAAAATGCACATACAAGGATTTGAACACAAGATCCAAAGATACACTAACACACAACTAACAACCAGACCAACAGACCCATTCTAACATCAAAACACACAACTAAACACAATAGCTCAACCTACTCACTGACCCTTACTTAAATGCCCAAACTTCTAACCTCAAAAATCGGAGTGTTACATTTAATATATTTTAAAGCAATAACCTCAAACTTTTAAAAAAGATTCAACCACCCATTCGTAATAACTTCAAATTAATCCAAACTTAAAAAATATCACGTTGGCTCAATCCAAATTAAAAGTAGAATATTATTATAAAATTGGCCTATGGATATAGAAGTATAGTAAACGAAATAACGAATAAATCCTTCATCTTTGAATAGCGATTGAAAGAGAACCACCCAAAAATATAATAATGCATTCAATCTAAATCATAAAACCTTAAAAGATTAATTTAAAGAATCAAAATCCAAAAATTTTATCAAGGATCTTAAAGATTCAACATAATGTATAATTGAAATATCAAATCCATAAAACTAAAAAAGAAAAACGAATCAATCCAAAAATAATAAAGAATCAATTCATTCTCAATGATTCAACATGACAAAGCTCGGATGCCACTTGTTAGATTTGTAAAATAAATCTAAAATAAAACTTAATAAACCAGGATCTATCATGTCAAATCATCAAGAATAAATTAAGAACGAAACTAGGTGCGGAAGCAAATTGAATCCATGAATTCTTTGAAGTTTTTCGAATATTGGGGATTTGATCTTCTAAATTAGCACACAAGAAATTCAAAGAATATTTGCTCTCTTTCCTAAGGATGAGATATTAGAAAAGTTATCTTGTGTGCAATTTGGAAACCATAACCCTAATATATATAACTTTGGCACATTAGCCCCAATTCTTAATTAGCCCCTCATTACTTAGAAATTGATTAGAACTTAATTACTAGAGTATCTACACATATTTGACTCATACTTTATCTAATAATTAAAGCGCAATGAAATTTTAACCAAACTAGATCACTTTTAATTTGGGCTAACCTATCATAATAGTAAATAATAACATGTAATTACTCTTATTATATATGTAATGTCCATATTTTCCAACAATTTCCTCTTACATTAGGATACACCCCTGGTTGATTTAAGCATCTCAAAAAATAGCTTAGATGGTCGTAGTCAATGTTCATCTTGTAGGAACTTTTACCTTCTATGCCTAAGTCTTCTTCAAAGGACTCCAATAAGCTCGATTCATTACTAGAAAGACATGGTCAATACTAAAACTGGTCCTATTAAAAATATGAGTTATGATAAAATAATTTGGGACTGATAATAGATGAGTAAAAAGAATATAGATTTGATGTATTCATATGACTAAGACAACACATAAGTCCTACACTAATAAAGATTGAATCTTTTCTGATTCAGTCTCACCTAAATATATGCCTCTCAAGTCGGCTCACTCAAATAATACGTTGAATGATCTTTAAAAGTTGTTTAAAAGTTTTTGTTTTTCTTGAGAAAAGATAGATCCTCCTTAAGAAAGGATTATTCCAACCTAAAAGAAGGTAATCTTTTTAAAAGTAATTTTGATATTAAACAATTAGACAAGATCCGGCCGTAGTAGATATGTTACAATATTTTTTCTGCCTTTATCTAGGAGTTTTTTTGTTTAATTAAATCTTTAATCAAACCCAACCCAAGTTAAAAGGAATAATTTTCAAGCTCGATGCCATCAACCAAATTACCTTTCCATTTAAAACAAATTTAATATTGCACAAATTTATTAAATTAAGATAACGTGGTAATAGCTCAAAAAAGAGCTTTAAACAAATAGTTATTAAAGGAGATGGTGTTGCGATTATTAAGAAACGCCAAAATAATTGAACATGACATACCTAAATATATTAACTCCAACTCTTTTTTGACACATGACCAGATCAGCAAATTTGATGTTTGACTTTTTTCACTATACCTTTTTACTGAAAGCAATTATTGAAAAATTTATGGTTCATTTAATCAAAGGGTGAATCTAACTTAAAAAGTTTGGAATTTGTTTGTTGGAAAGTATAATGCACTGTTAATTCACGTTATTCGGAATGATTTAGCAGCGGCCAGGATGATTCACGAATGATGTATTAAAATTTGGTAAGTAAATTTTCTCCATTTTATAAGGGATAGTAATAAAGTTGTTGATTGTCTATTTAAGACAATGGGTCGTTGATCCACCGTATTATGTGAGAGACTTGTTGGAGGAGGATATTCATTGGTCACTACTAGAAGTGGATGAAATACATTAGCTTCGCTCGAATTTTAGGCATTTATTAAGCTTTATTTTCTACCAAAAAAAAAGTTTGGAATTTGTTTAATTATTTATATAAAAATAAAAGGAAAGTTGACTTACCCGGTATAAAATCTTTAATGTTTTAATGATTTAACAATTGAATTTATCGATATAATTATATTTGTCATACATATAAATTTTCGAATCGATCTAATATCTCTATCACATCGATCTAAAATACTTTATATATTGATATATATTCAACAGTTAAATTTTTTTATAAAACAAATCGTTAGAAAATTTTAATTTACATCAAATTTGATATACATGATTTATATGAAAGAAGTGTTAAATCTAATAATAGAATCATTAAGATATTAATCGTACAAAAAATACAAAAGGATATAAGTGAATCCCTCTCTAAAATAAAAATTATATATGATTATTTCAAATTTGGTATTCATATCTGCTTTTACGATTCATATTTGAAATTCGTGATTATCCTTCTTAACAATGATGTCATTTATATGATTTAGAGTACATGTATGATATACTTTTATATACCATCACTAATTTATTATTTATTTTGATACCATCATTATAGTTATATTTTGATACAAGCAATGAGGCCAAATAAGAAAGAAGTACATTATAGACAATCAAGTTAGAAGTTACAACTTGTGTTCTAGTTTAATCAAATTTCCATTTATTTTTTATTTGCTGTCACGTTCTTTGCATTATTGTCCTACATTAATTTTCCCAATAAAAAGAAGCCCCCCCAAAAGAGTACGCATTCTTCTATTTCTTTATACAGTTAAAAAAATAGCAGGACACTGTCAATGATGTCCTTTATCATCAGTACTTTTCAGTGAGGTTCAAGGGTTTTATTTTCCTTTTTTTTATATATAAAAAAGAACTTGTATTTTTAAATAAAGAATCTAAAATTTAAAATTAAAACTATTTAATAAAATATTTATTGTTCAAAATAATATTTATTATGTAATTAAAATTAAAAATTGAATTTAACTCTTTTTTTACACCCCATGGTATCTGAAATCACATTGAGTTTCCAGCCGAGAGTGATTGGTTCAATTGATAAGATTTCGTTCTTACAGGGACTGCCTCCGGATTATATGCTGTCGAATTATTTTTGGATGCCAGGTTCATATACGATTCTAGTTGAAGTCGGTAATTTAAATAAAAGTTCTAATTGGAATCAATATTCTATACAGTAAATGAGTTTTGGAGTTATATATATAAATAAGCAGAGTTTTTGAGATCTCTGTCAGTAAAATTAGCTGATAGGGCTTGTAGAAGGGAATAGAGTTTTGTTTGATAATTGGCAAATAGTCGATTGCATTTTCTTGTTTGTGTTACCGGCTGAGGATCCTCAAACCTCGCAGAAGAAAGAAGAAAAAGAAGAATCATGGAACAAGATAAGTTGGATTACGTACTGGTTCCATTGGGACTGCTGCTGCTTTCTCTCTATCATCTATGGCTTCTTTGTACCATTATCAAGCATCCTACAAGGACAGTCATCGGCTTAAATGCCCAGTCTCGTCACCAATGGGTTGTCTCCATGATGTCTGTCAGTCTCTCTCTCTCTCTCTCTCTCTCTTCTGCCATTTGTTATTTAGATTAATTTTGAGTAATGGGTTCTTTTCAAAGTTTTGGAATTTCTGTACCTATGGGATCAAAACCTGTTAGGAACATCATTATATTTGTAGGATGTAGAGTTCTCAACTTTTAAATTGTTCTATGACTTTAGGGAGTGAAGTATTTAACTTTGAAGGTGGCCTGATCTGTTTCGTACAAATACCTTACAATCTTCAGAATGGAAATAATGTTTTGAGTATCACAAAAGCAAGAATAAACGAAAGACACAGTACTTATTATGCTGGTTTCTCTGTGAATTTGCTTTCTTGTGGCTGATTTGGGGAGAGCTTGATGAGCCAATGACTAGTTAAACTTTTGGTGTATTTCCTTCCTTTTGGCTCAATTGGTTAATTGATGCTTTCAATATACTTGCCACTACAGGTTGAAAAGTTAATAAAAGTCAGAAGAAATGACGAAGAGTTTAATGACTTGAACAAAAAGGAGCGATTACAAATGGTTTGAGTGTAACACAAATTCAAGTGTAATCATTCCTTATAAAAGTCACATTCAAGTAGTAAAAGTAACAATATTTCTCGTCAATTGCTAAATGTTGATGCTATAGATGCTGTTGTTTCATCAATAGAAAAATAAATATACTTCTGAGCTGCTTGTGAGATTGCAGAAACAGACAGCTCCCAAATCACGACATGCCTTTTTGTTGTCTCTCTTTTAATGAGCTTAACATGATGATTTGTAGTTCTTTTATTAAAAGAATGTAGCATCCTTCGCTGGTCTGAATTTGATAAATCCAGAACACATTACAATATGGAAACATTTTCTGTTTCCATAGAATGTCACTGTGCTTGTACTAAGCATGATATTGTCGTTGATGTTTCAGGATCCGTTGAAAAATGGTGTTCTAGCAGTACAAACAATACGCAACAACATAATGGCGTCGACACTTTTGGCCACGATAGCAATCACTCTCAGTTCACTGATTAGTGTTTTCGTTAGCAGCAGCTCAGACTCTGGCAACACAAGTTCCGAAATAGTTTTTGGGAACAAGACTCGCCTACTGTCTTCCATCAAGTATTTTTCCATCTTGTTGTGCTTCCTTGTTGCTTTTCTTTGCAATGTGCAGTCTATTAGATACTACGCCCATGTAAGCTTCTTGGTCACGCTCTCTTCACCCATAGACAACATGGAGACTGTTGAGTATGTTGCAAGAAACTTAAACAGAGGAAGTTATTTCTGGTCACTTGGACTGCGAGCCTTCTACTTATCCTTCTCTCTATTGCTATGGATCTTTGGGCCTATACCCATGTTTCTTTGCAGCTGCATGATGTCTTTCCTTCTCTATTTCTTGGACACAACAAGCAGTTTCACACGTCAACTTCATCGCCACTCGTTCAATGAGAATTCGTTGAAAGCTGATGATCTCGAATCTATTAGTCTATTATCGTAAGTGCTTTCGATCTTTTCTTCTAAATTTAAGCAAAGCTATGTGCATTTTCAAGAAGGCTTTGTTTCATGCACATGATTAAGATCTTAGTGACTTATCCCAGAAATATGTTCATGTATTCTCTCTAGGATCAATTTCCTCGTTGATCCAGAATTTTCATCTCTTGTTAATATAACTATTGATATTCATGCTGGAATTGTATTTTTTTTTTCTCTTGAATGAGATGACAAGGTTTGAAACTGTGTCATCTAAGTGCTAGACAAAAACTTTAACTACTGTTCCATACAAGTCTTGGCGTCTATATATATATATGGAAAGAAAATATTACTTTGTTAGGAGAGTGGGGAGTAAAATGAATGTATAATATGCGTAGTAAAGTATACTACTACTCATAGTGTTTAGAAATTGGTGATGCTATACGCAAGTGATCCTTAGGATAATTAATATATAGGAAACTTAAGGATACCCCTTGGATTTTGTTTACTCACCCTTGTGTATAGCTTTTACTATTTTATGTTTGTGTAAAGTGAGAAGTATGTTGGGCATCCGCAGGGAGAAATATTCTGTAGAAGAAATGAACTTTCATTGCCCTCTACTACATGCTGCCTCCAATTCTTCCACAACCTCAAATCACTGCTAACTCCAAGATTTAATGGTAATCCTACTCCCAACATTTTTAGGTAAAATATGAGGTATTTTAAATTTTCAAAAAAGAAGAAGAAGAAGAATATTAGGATAACTATTTATTTTATTAGAAGATATGAATGTTTTTATTTTAACTTTGGCATTTTTATTTATTTATGTTGACTTTGCCCAGACAGTTTAAGTTGTGTATTATCTTAAATGTACACATACAACTTATTGATGTAAGAAGGGTTTGAGACTATAATGCAATCAATGGTGAATAAAAATAAAGAAATTTTACACCTTTGTAAAAAAATTCAAAAAATTTTGGGTTAATTATTTGTTTGTGTCAAATTATAAATTAAAAATTTGAAGGTTAAAAGCTTTATGTCATTATATACTTTGTACATTTAGAATTTAGTCCCTTACTTTTATTTTCAAGAATTTAGTCATCTGCTCTTCGAATTTAAAAATTTGGATTCAGTTCTTATTATTGTTAAAATTCTTCTATTAAATTTACTAAAGTAACATTTTGAAATTTTAAAAATATATATATTCTTATTAGTCATGTAGCAATAAAGATGATTTTAAAAATATTCATTAGGATTAAAAAAAAAAGTTTGAATGATTATCATAAAAAAAAAATTTTTGTTGCAATGTTTTTTAAAAAAATTACGTCGACATTGTGATTGAAGTAATTAATAATATTGACTATTTAACCTAACTAATTATATTATAAAATAGAGAAACTAAGTTATATAAAAAAAATTAAAACATGTGGGTTAATTGTTAAGTTTCAGCATAGTATAAGAGCAAAAATTGAAATTTGACAATGGTCTTGTAATGGGAGA
>CM025250.1:13469656-13481293 GCA_013677275.1 Gossypium schwendimanii
AATTTCAAAATACATAGTGGCAAAAACTTGAAGATAATTGAAGCAATTAAGAAAGCAAAGAAGCTAGCTCGTATATAAAAGATTAATGAATAAATTATGAGAGGATGAAAGTTAATAACAAATTTGATTACGGTGGATGACAGTAGTTAAAAAGATTTAAAGTCATCTTTTTTAAATTTAACTCGAACAAATATATTCAAATCGATTCGATTAGAATTCCATCTCACTCGACTCGATTAGAGAAAATTTTAAATCGAGTTAGGGTAATAAAATATGATTATTAACTCGATTAATTCGAAAACTTTTTATTTAATTCGACTCAATTCGATCGGACACTCACCTTTACTCAAGCATAAGATGCCAAGTGTGAAAGAAAGAAGAATAGATTTTCGATAACGTAATTCTCTTCCTACTACGTAGTGAAGGAAGAGATAAATAAAGATTGCAATTCAAGAATCTTTGGAGAATAGATTTGAAAGTGTGAAGCATTAATGAGGAGCCACGGAGATGCATTGATAGTTGAGCCCTCAAAACTTATTTTTCTCTTAATATTTGGTACCTGTAATTTCATAAAATATTTAATATGGTCTTTATATTTTAAAAATGTCTAATGTGATACTTAAACTATTAGTTTGTGTATTATTTGGTACTTGTACTTTTATAAAATGTTCAATGTGGTACTTATACTTTGATAATGTTCAATGTGGTACTTGAACTATCAATCCGAGTATTATTATGGTACCTGAAGTTAACACTCTTAATAAATGCTAAACCAACCAATGAAAATTTGACACATGGATTATTTTTTCCAAATCATCAATTCCAAATGGATAATATAACATTCTGTGAAAAGATAAATAAAACAAAAAAATTAAATTAAATTTAAAAAAAACAAATAACCAAACCTAAGCTACATAATGTTAACTTTAAAAAAAATCAATTTTTAACTTAAAATTTCTTTAAATTTTTTAAAAACCCTAAATTTACCATTTTTTTTTGAATTTATACAAGAAAAAATTTCTCAAAATTTATGTCTTTTGCTTGACGTATTGAACTTGAATGAGAGGTTCAATAACTTGATTTTGACTACCATATCATTTTTTTGTTTTATTTATCTTTTCACATAATATTATATTATTCATGTGGAATTGATGATTTGTAATGTGTCAAATTTTCATTGGTTGGTTTAGCATATACTATGGGTGTAAACTCCAAGTACCAAAATAATACATAGATTAATAGTTAAGGTACCACATTAAACATTTTTTAAGTACCACATCTGACATTTTATAAAAGTATATGTACCAATAATACACAAATTGATAGTTCAAGTACCACTTTAGACATTTTCAAAGTCTAAGTACCACATTGGATATTAATAAAAGTACAATTACCAAATGTGACATTATCCCTAAATATTATATTATAATACACCTATTATATAAGTGAAAAAAAATATATGAAAAATTATATAAAATCCAAATAGTGCTTTGGTTTAAATAGTAAAAATTAAAATTTCATTATACTTGGTCTTACGAGTTTAAATTTTATTATGATTAAATTTTTATTGATTTATAAAATGTAAAAAGATAGAAGTACTATTATAATAATATAATTTATTTTGTACATAAAGGGTATTTTAAAAATTTTTCAACTGAGTTAATTCTCAATTGACTCGTGATACCAACTGAATTAGAAACTTAATATAAGTATAAATAAATTATGAATTTGAAATTTTAAATACAAGGTTTTTTTTTCTTTAATTAGATCGTAATGCACTTTTTAAACACTTGCATTATATTTGAGTAAATAATTAGTAAAATAAATGAACGGAAAGTAAAAGAAAGGAGGTTAAAGAAAGGAAATCATGTATGTTCATTTTGTTTGATTATTAAAATTAGCGAACGAAATAAAAGTCAATGATTTTTCATAACTTTTGTTTAGTTAAATCGTAATTAATAATATAGCTATGATGAATAAAGATATCGTTCCCACGAAGATTAAAAGTACTAGTAATTACCATCTTTCTATTATTTAACTGAATAATTCGAGTGATTGATTAAACCTAAAATTAACTAAATTAATTAACTAACGAACACGAAAAAGAAAAAAATCATGAAAATAATCGAGTAACAACCAAGAAGCAAAACAATACTCAGGAAAGAATTCACCCTAATTTTATCTATCACTATCAATCTAAATTATGTAATTTCTTTACTTAGTACTTTGATCCGTAAAAATCCCTAAATTGTGCTAGTATCTCTTTCGAGTATAAGAGTATCTGACTTTAGGTTGATTAATTAAATTTTTTTAAATTAAAACCCCTATTATCGCATTAACTCATGCTATGGATTCCTCTATTAGATTTGATTCTAATCCGGTCGATTTATGTCATCCTATTTCTAGGATTGCATGCAACTCCACTCAATTACTCAATATCTACTCTTAAACAGGGTCTATTGAACCTCTGATTTAAACACATCGAACATAGATCAATAATCTAGAAATATCAAACCAAGAATTAAGCACACATAATTAAGAACAAGAACTAAGTATTTATTATGTAAAATAAATATCAAACGACAAAATTCATCATAGAGTTCATTTCCCCTAGGTATTTAGAAAATGAGTTGATGCTTGAAAATAGAAACATCCAAGAGACAGTATAACCGAAAGAAACATAAAAAAATGATAACTTCCTAAGAAACCAACTGAGAATCTTCAATCTTGACAAAAATCTACTTCCAAGTCGACTTCAATGGTGTTTTTCGATTTGTTTTCTTGAATATTCTATGACGGCTCACTCCTATCTTCTTATTTTTGTCATATATACGTCTTAGAATGCCAGAAAAACCTAAAATTCACAATTTTCCGCAGTTTGATGTGCAATTCCATGTAATTGACACGGCCTACCACACATATGTATGGGTCACACAACCATGTGGTCTAACTGTGTGGAATGGTTCAACCCGTGTGGCTCTTATAGCTTGCTTTGATGTTCTAATTTTCACTCATTTTTTGCTCCTTTTGCTCCCAAGTGCTCCATCAAGCATTAAAACATGAATTTAAAGGATTAGGAGCATGCAATTCACAATTAGCATCGAATAATCACTTAAGAACGCATTAAGAATGAGGTTAAAACATGTTACTTTTAGCACTTATCAACTATACCCACATTTAAGCGTTAGCTTGTCCTCAAGTAAAGTTCTTAACCCACATTCAAGTTAACTTCCCTCAATTTACTGTTTTCACCGACAATGTCTTAGGATAATTTACAAATAATCATACATTGTAAATTTAAACTAAAATAACACTAAAAAAAAACAATCCAAACAAAAAATTTTAAGGCATAAAAACATAGGTGTCTCCCCTATCTCAACAATTCCCTGAAATTAAAACTCAACAAAAATGAACACCCTCACTAAGGTTCACTCAAAGCACTCAAAGTTTTAAGGTTCAAGTAATGTGCACTCAACAGTTGAATAAGAAATGTTATTACCATAGAATTGCTTAAACATAAAATCTCCACCACTATAGAAATAGAATGAAACACCAATCAAGATGTCTTTATAAGGTTGTAACAGGGTGATACATGCACGGATGGGGTGAAATTTATTAAATTTCATTCACCAAAGTTACCAATTTTCAAGTTTGGGAAATCAACAAATGTGCAATGACTTTTTGGATGGGATCCAAGCATTTTAGGGTTGAAATGTCTCATGGACTTCAAATATTTATCTCTTAGCTTTGAAACGTGCTTTGAATCATTCGATTTCGAGTTTGGGAGCTCAAGTGACTGTTTTATTGAAGACTGTGCGAGCAAAATTTTTGGACGAGATTATGAAGGGAATTACGAGTTTCGAGCTTTTAATTCGAATTTAAATCATATTGGGTTCGAGTTTTAGGATTGATTTTTATTATATATGAGCCCAATATTGTATTTATCAGCTCTTATTATTTTATTATTCTGAATTTTTAATAATTATTAAGTAGTTTAAGTTATTTAGGAGTTTCATATCAATAAGAAAGTTTAGTTTAAAACTATTTCTTGTTTAGATTAATTAGAGTTCTAGTATACTTAAGAGTTTTATTTAGATTTATTTAGCTAGCCTATATATAGGCTTTTGCATTGTACACAATAGATACAATTCATTATTACTCAACTTCTCTTTTGAGTTAATAAATTTTCTTTGAGTTTTTCTTTTCAAAAATTATTCTTGGGTTTCTTTTAGAAGAGTTTTTAACAATCTTTTTAGATTGTGGGGATTATCTTCAAACTTTTTCTTTCCAATGTTTCTATCTTGGAGGAGAAATTAGAGCAACTTTAAGGGGATTGTGGATTTTTTGTATTTCGAAGGCTTCTTAGGACTTCTACATATCATGTTCTATCTTTCCATCTATCTTCTTTATTTTCTTCCTTATTGTTCTAATCGTTGTTTTTTTATTTTTATTTTTATTTTTTAGTTGTACTTTTATTTTTATTTTTAGTTATTTTTATTTCATTTTTTGAACTTATATGTTTTATTTTACTTTATTTTATTATGTAATTTATGATTATTATTTTTTCAGCTGTTTTTCTATTTTGTTATCTCTTTATCTTATTTTATTTTTGTCTTCTTCTTATTAGTGTGCTTGAAACCATGTACTTAATATAGGATCTCCTATGTTTTCAGATTTCACTATTTTGGTGAAATCATCCAAATTCAGGACAGTTTCAGTTCTCACCATTTTCTTATGATAATTTGCTTATTGTGTTTATATTTGTTTGTACATTGAGGGCACTATACATCTTAAGTTTGGGGAGGATTTTCTTAAGGAAGGGTAAGGGAGAAAGAGATCAGAAATGGCAGAGAAGGGGTAAATGGCAGTGTAAAAATTCGATGAAGGCAGAGATGGGAGCGATTGTGAACAATTAATGGAAGGGAGAAGGGTGAACGAGGGTAAGGTTAAGGTCAAGGTGTTTAGTAGGAAATGGTATAGGAGGTAAGCGGTGGTGGGGTGGAGTGAGTAGTAAAGGGGATGGTTGTGAGGGATAAAGGGAGAAGACGGTGAAAGAGGATTGACAATAAAGGGGGTAGATAGATTAGAAGAGGAAGACAACGTGCAGGGTTGGGGAGAGGTTGGCTAAAATGGCATGAAAAGGAAAGAGAAAGGAAAAAAAAATTAGGGTTTAATTTAAAATGGGGCACGGTCGTGTATATGGCTCGTGTTGGGCCACACAACCCTGTCTTGCAACCATGTAAGTCCTCTAAGGCCGTATGTGTCATGAAAATGTTACAAAAATAAGCTCTAGTATTCACACGGCCTTTAGCACGTTATTGTGCCCAAGCCATGTATACCACACGGTCGTGTCACCAGGCTGTGTGGTCTATCCCAAACCGTGTGATGTTTCATACGCTTCTCCCACACCCGTGTACAAGGGCGTGTGGGTCACACGGTTGTGTTGCTAGGCCGTGTAACTTCACTCAGACCATGTGTGTCACAAAAAAAAAGTTGAAAAACTAGCTCTAATATTCTCACGGTCCATGACACGTCCGTGCGTCTAGGCCGTGATACACAATCGTTTCGACAAGTCGTGTGGATACATTTAGGCCGTGTGGGTTTATAGTTTACTTCTCCTAGAATCGTGCCAAAGAGTCTGTGGGTCAAACGGATGTGTTTCCAGGTTGTGTCGCTAGGCTGTGTGGTCTACCCTAGATTGTGTGAATAAATTTTTTTTGTTTGTTTTTTTAGTAAGAAAAATAAACATATTAAGCATGCAACAAAATTAAATGAAATAAAAAATACACTCAGGTTACCTCTCGAGAAGTGCTTATTGAGAGTGTAAGCTCAACTTTTTCTTTCATGCATATGGTTAATTCAAATTTTGGAGTCGGAGCTCCTCTCTCTCGTTATCAATATCACCACTTAGATAAAGTTTGAGTAGATGACCGTTTACCTTGAATGTGCCATATTCAGGATGTGTTACCTTTATTGTGCCATATGGAAAGATGATTTTTATCACAAATGGGTTCGACCATCTTGACTTCAGCTTTCCAGGAAATAGTTTGAACCTCGAATTGTATAGAAGTACTTGATCTCCAACTGTGAATTGCTTGGGCTACTTTAAACAAGTGTCATGGTGTCACTTTGTTAATTCTTTCTACACTCTCGAGCTTTCATAAACATATGCTTGCCATTCATCTAACTCATTCAACTGCAACATTCTCTTTTCACCTGAAAGTTTAGGATTGCAATTCAGAAATTTTATTACCTAAAATGCATTGTGTTCGAGTTCTAGTGGTAAGTGACAACCATTCCCATAAACAAGTTTATATAGAGATGTTCCTATGGGTGTTTTATACGCAGTCTTATAAGCCCATAAAAGATCATCTAATTTTAGTGTCCAACCCTTCCTATTTGTCTTTAAAGTCTTTTTAGGATGTGTTTCGATTCTTGGTTTGACACTTCAACTTGACCACTAGTTTGAGGGTGATATGAGGTAGTTGTTCTATGATGTACACCGTATTTTAAGAAATCTGACTACCATCCTAGCATCATTAGTTGGTAAAGCTTGAGCTTCAAGCCATTTCGACACATAATCCACTGCTACTAGTATGTATTTATTATCATAAGAACTAGGAAACAGTCCCATGAAATCAATACCCCAAATGTTGAAAATTTCACAAGAAAGCATATAAGTTTGAGGCATTTCATCATGTTTGGAAATTTTCCTGTCTTCTGGCATCTATCACAAGAAGAAACATACCTATTAGCATCTTTGAACAACGTGGGCCAATAAAAACCTAATTCAAGGACTTTATGTGTTGTTCTAACCCCATTCTAATGTCCTCCCATCAGCCCAAAGTGACAATGCTCCAAAATTTTATTTCCTTCTTGTATCAAAACACATCATTGAATCACCTGATCTGCATACTCAAGAAAAAGAAAAGTGTCCTCCCAAAAATAGTTTTTCACATCAATAAAGATAAACCTTTTGATATAATATTTCCAACCAAGTATGTCGCAATATCTACAAACCAAGGGACTTTAGAATCAATTACCACATAAAGTCGCTTTTCAAGAAAATAGTAATTCCCAATATTGCATCTTCATCAAGCTTCTCAAGATGTAGATTTTTAGCCTTGAAAGTTGGTCTACTGTAAGATTTTCAGCTCCCTTCTTGTCTCTAATATCCAAATCAAATTCTTGAAACAATAAAACCCACTTTATAAGTCTAGGTTTTCCATCTGGTTTAGTAAGAAGGTAGCAAAGTGCAGAATGGTCAGTATACACAATAACTTTAGACAATATTAAATAAGGTCTAAATTTATTAAATGCAAAAACCATAGGTAGAAATTCTTTTTCTGTAGTTGTATAATTATCTTGTGCGTCTGTCAAAGTCTTATTAGCATATTAGATTGACTGAAAGTGCTTGTCTCTTCGCTATCTAAGAACTGCGTCTACTACAAAATCACTCGCATCACATATTAGTTCAAAGAGTAAATTCCAATCAAGTGCAACCATAATCGAGGCATTGATTAATTTTTCTTTAAGAACATTAAATGCCTCTAAACATTCCTGGCTGAAATAAAATGGCACATTTTTTTTCTAGCAGATTAGTTAAAGGATTCGCTATTTTGGAAAAATCTTTCATAGATCTCTTATAGAACCCATAATGTCTTAGAAAACTTCTGATAGCCTTAACTAAATTAGGGGGAGGTAGTTTCTTGATGGTTTTG
Organism: Gossypium schwendimanii; assembly: GCA_013677275.1. Taxonomy (NCBI): domain Eukaryota; kingdom Viridiplantae; phylum Streptophyta; class Magnoliopsida; order Malvales; family Malvaceae; genus Gossypium; species Gossypium schwendimanii. The sequence goes on from CM025250.1 coordinate 13,477,378, forward strand.
ATTTTTTTCCCTATCAATCTTAGTCCTTTTACTAGAAATTTTATGACCCAAAACAATCCCTTCTTGAATCATGAAGTGACACTTTTTCCAATTAAGCACGAGGTTTGTTTTCTCACATCTCATTAAAACTTGTTTCAAAATTTTTAAGGCATAGATGGAAAGAATTATCGAATATCTAGAATTATCCATAAATACATCCATAATGTCTTCCATGAATTCATCAAAGATGGCTAACGTGTAACGTTAAAAAGTAACAAAGGCATTACATAATCCAAAAGGAATTATTGAGTAAGAAAACATAGCATATAGACATGCAAATATCGTCTTTTCTTGATCTTCAGGAGCTATTGGGATTTGAAAATAGCTAGAAAGTCCATCTAAAAAGCAGTAGTACATGTGAACAATCAACCTCTCCAAAATTTGATCCACGAAGGGCAGAGGAAAATGGTTTTTCCTTATAGCATCGTTCAACTTCCTGTAACCAATGTAAACTCTCCACCCTGTGACTATACTTGTTGGAATAAACTCGCTTTTCTCATTAGCCACAACAATTATGCCTCCTTTCTTAGGAAAAACTTGTACAGGACTCACCTAAGTACTATCAGATATATGATAAATAACTTCAGCATCTAGAAGTTTAATTACCTCAACCTTTACAACTTCCTTTATGTTGGGATTTAACCTCTTTTGAGCTTGCACACATGGCTTATACTCGTCTTCCATTAAGATCTTATGGGTGCAAAAAGAAGGACTGATCCCTCTAATATAAAAAATCTTCTAGGTTATAGCTCTTTTGTATTCTTTTAGCATTTGTAGTAAGTAATCTTTCTCATGCGGCTTTAAGTCTAAAGCAATAATTACTGGCAATGTAGAGTTTTCTCCAAGGAATGCATACTCCAAATGACTCGGTAATTGCTTTAGCTCTAATTTTGGGATGTTCTTTAATAGAGGGCTTCAACTTCAGTTTTTTACTTACTTCAATAGTCTCAAACTCTTTTTGTTTCAGTGAAGACTCATTAGCATCCAGATTAAATCTCATTTCACTTGTCACAGAATCATCTCCATTGATCTTCTCACCTTGAACAATACACAGTTCCAACATGTCTCTATGAATAATTTCCTACAAGGAATCTTGAATTGCATTATCAATAGAATCAATAAAATAACAGGAATCATCTTGCTTCAAGAAATTTACCAAATTGTTCGTCCATGCGGTCTTTTTTCAACTTTGTTAGATATGGAATTGGTGGTTTGTATTCCTTAAGTACCGGTGTTTAAATTTTCTCGTTTTTTTCCATCCCATCATCTTTATTATCAGTTTCTTGTTTCAGCTTCTTTTCAGGTTCGGACAACACTTTCCCACTTCTTAACGTAACTGCTTTTGGATGCTATTTTGGGTTGGGTTCAGTGTTACTAAGTAAGCTACCTTGTTGTCTCTTCTAAACCAGTTTAGCAAGCTATCCAATCTAATTCAAGTCCTTGAATTGATGTGTGCTAAATTTTCAGAGCTGTCTCAATGTTCTGAAATCTAGTTTCGGACATCAAAATAAATTTAGCTAACATCTCCTCGAGGTTCAGTTTCTTTTCTTGCTGATAAGGTTGCTGAAAACTCGGAGGGGGTTGTGACCTTTGATTTCCTTGATCACTCCAATAAATATTCAGATAATTCCTCCATCTCAGATTATAATTATTACTATAGGGGTTATTTTAAGGTCTAGAATTAATACCCATAAAGTCAACTTGCTCATGCTCCATGTTAGACTTGAAGGGAAAATATTCTAGACTGATCATTCCTACTCTAGTCGCTTCACATTGCATTACTAAATTCGCTTGTTTATTGCAACTCAAACCATCAATTTTCTTACCAAGAGCTTCAACTTAACTCGCTAACATAGAGATTGCACCAATGTCAAAAATTTCGACTATACCTTTGCAGGTTTTACTCTCATAACTGGCCACTAGTAATTATTCAGTGCCATCTCCTCAACAAACTATTGGGCTACCTTAGGTGTTTTATTATTCAGTGTTCCATCAGTTTTTGTATCAATCATCTATCTAGTCGAGGGGTTCAAAACATTGTAAAAAGTTTGAACTTAGAGCCATAAATGTAGTCTATGATGAGGACGCCTTCTCAACATATCCTTAAATCTCTCTCATGCATCATAAAGCTTCTCAAGGTAAAATTGAATAAAAGAAGTGATGTCACTCCTCAACTTGACTGTTTTGGCTGGTGGAAAATACTTCAACAAAAACTTCTCAATCATCTGAGCCTAAGTGGTGATGGAAACCCGTGGAAGTAAATTTAACCACTGTTTTGTCTTGTTCCTCAAAGTGAATGGGAACAACCATAAGCATATTGCATCATTAGTAACGCCATTAATTTCAAATGTGTCACAAATTTCTAGAAATTTAGCTTAATGAGCATTTGGATTGTGTTCAACTTAATTTCAAAATTGTTTGCAACAATAGTTGGTTTAACAATACTCGACTTAGCCCCAACCAGAGTGGGCTCAGCATAACCATACATAGTCCAAGGAGCAGAACGTGTAGGAGGTTGCTGATTAACAAGGTTATTATCCATCTCTACAGTAATGTCCTTTTGCTTTTGATCGTCTATTAATATTTGTTGACCTTACCGTGCTTTTTTAACTTCTTTTCGATTTTTGCAAGTAGTCTTTTCAATTTCACTATAAAAAACTAATGGTTCCAATGGGTTGCCTCTAGTCATAAAAAAACCTGTATGAACCAAACAAAAGAAAAAAAAATTAAAATGTAACTGTCAAAACCTTTTTTTTTTGGTAATCGAATTTTATTTAAAAAAAACGAAAATGGAGTCGCCACCAATCCTTATTATTTAGGTGCGATTGGATCACCTCAAAGTTTTGTCATTATAATAAAATGTTAGATTTATTAAAATTAGTTTTGGTCTACAAAAATTTGAAAAACGGCTTCGGGAGTCGGTTACATATGAGGAATGATTAACACCCTCATAACGCCCAAAATTGGTACCTAATCGATTAATTAATGTCTTAATGTTGAGAATTGAAAATTTGAAGAGAATTTAAAATACGATCCCTCTTTGCATGATTTTTTTATTAGAATAGCGCTTAACTAAATTAATTTTCATTAAAATGCCTCAAGTTAATCGAGAAGAAAATATCATGCCCCGTAAGTTAGGACATGGTGCTTTAAATCCTCGAAAACAAGAATAATCACCATTTAATCATTACTTAAATCTTGTTTTTCTATTTTAAAAATGAATATTCAATTATTTTGATTTTAGAAAGAGGCCATACTTCATAAGTTAAGAGCACGACTCCTCTAATTCCAAAATAATGAACATTGCCTTGGTTTTCAAATATTTCTTATACGTTAGATAGATCGAAGGTAACTTCTTAAAACAATATATATTTAATTTATTTAGACATAGTGTAAAAAAAATGAATAAATATATTTTAACATGATGGCATGGTAATTAAGAAAATAAAGTAAAATAGTGATGAGTAAAATAACATGATATTAGAATAATAAATAAATAAATAAACGAATAAGAGAAAAACACATAAAAGGTAAAATAAAAGTGTCATGCTAGTGAGTAGCAATAATGTGAATATAATGAAAGTAAAAACATCGATTTATGGTAATAATAATGTGAATAATGAAATGATGATGATGATGATGATAATAATAATAATAATAATAATAATAATAAGGGCAAAAAAAATGCATAATAAAAAACGAAATATAAATAGTCGTAAATTTTAAGTATTAAAAGGGTAAAAAATAATAAATAAATAAATTCATAAAAAGGGTGAAATTAAATAAATGAAGGATTGAAAGGATTGAATTGGAATTTAAATGAAATTAAAAGCATAAATTATAATAAAATAAATAAAAAATTAATAGGGCGGAATAA
>CM025250.1:13489105-13502131 GCA_013677275.1 Gossypium schwendimanii
AACTTACCGTCACTGCTCAAAGATATTGAAGAAACAAATCGCAACCACAAGAAGAAGAAGGTTATGAAATGAAAGAAATCCGTAGCAAACAGGAAAAGAGTGAATCGACAGAACCAAAAGAATAAAATAAAAGAGAAAGCTGGAGAGGGAAAAACTAAAAGAAACTTTCGGCAGGATAAAATGAACAAAGAAATTCAGCTTCAGCAAAACTAGGGAAGGAAAAACCGAATTTTGAAAAAAAAGAAGAATCTAATCATATCACAATCCCTTAATTTCTCTTATTTTTACTCCTCAAATCTCTCCACATGACTTCCCACTCAATCCAAACACCCCAAATCGTCCACAACCTCCCACACATCTCAGACACTCAGTATTTTACCACATTTCAAACTCCTTCACGACACAAGAACAAAAAAAATCCCCCTTGCACGTATAGGGATTCGAACTCAAGACCCCCAACACATTGACACTCCACTTAACCACCAGACCAGTAGGCCCATTCTGACATATTTTACCAACATATATTTACAAGCCTACTGATTAGAGATAGGGGCTTATTCATTTAAAAACAAAAATTTGCCCAAGCTAATGCTTGAACGCGGGATCTCTCAAACATTTCCCAGAACACTTAACCACTAAAGCAGACATACAATTGTGTCATAAACATACGAAAAAATATATAAGATATTTTGGGGCATTATATAATATCCCTTTTGAACATAAGAACAATTGACTCTAGGTTGATTAATTGAAATTTCTTTCTAATTAAAACTCCTATTATCGCATTAACTCGTGCTATGGATTCCTCTATTAGATTTGACTTTAATCTGGTAGATTTATATTGTCCTATTTCTAGGATTGCATGCAACTCCACTCAATTATGCAAGATCTGCTCTTAAATAGGGTCTATTCAACCTCTGATTTAAGCACATTGAACATGGATCAATAATTTAGAAATATCAAACAAAGAATTAAGCATACATAATTGAGAACAAGAACTAGGTATTTATTGTGTAAAATAAAAATCAAATGATAGAATTTATCATAGAGTTCATTTCCTCTAGGTATTTAGAAAATTAGTTCATTCTTGAAAATAGAAACATCCAAGAGATAGTATTTCTGAAAGAAATAAAAAACTCATGATAACTTCCTAAGAAATCTGTAACACCCCAAACCTGGCCCGAACATTATAGCCAAATCTGGCGATGTCACATGGAAGTGTGTTTGAAAATCGTATCATTTCTAAAGTCGTTTTCCGTTTAGAACTTACCACTATCTTTCATTAATTCTCGAATCATGATTCATTTCTAAAACACTATACTTTGCGAAAACTTTTTAAAAATAATTTGCTTGTACGTGGTATTTTGATAAAACATTCATCTCTTTTGAAGACCCGAGTTTCTCCTATTTCTAGTAGATATAAATAGAAAACAATATAAAATCCAAATTTTAGGTAAAAATTCAGAGAGGCCATTATTGCAGAAAAATACCCCAAAATAAAACTTAAAATCGTAAATAAGTATCAAATAGCAAAAAGGAGTCGTTGGGCCACCTATGTCTGGGGATTACCTGTATAGATTACACAAAAGGGGTGAGTTTACGTAAACTCAATGTGTAATCCCCATGCAAACAAACAGACAATAACAGATAATCCTAGTTTGGGCCTAAACCCTTTTCAGTATTAGTATCAGTAAGCACTAGGGCCTTAGCCCATCACAGTATAGTAATAGTGATAGTTATGCAGTTATAAAATCCTACCCAACCAGCCTCTACACTCCATCTCTGTCCAACCTTACACTCGATGTGGGGATATAATCAACCGACCCATCCCTACACTCTAAATAGTACCCAAGACGGCACTAGACAGTAGTTGTAGCTGTGCTGTCAGTGAGTTAGGCTTGAATCCTTTCAGTACACTTCCTCCAATCAAAATCAGTCCCCAACCCAATGCAATGCATCATGCAGACATGTCATGGTATCATGTATAAATAGTACAGTGTATATTGCATGCTCAACATACCGATATACATATCTATCTCATATAGGCATATAATAGTCTTTTCAATCATTAAAGTCAATTAGGGGTCTAGGTAAACTGATCAACCCTACAGCAGGTTCACAGTCGACTTGGGTGACCCGTGCAACCTTAGCAGTCAAACAGTGAAAATGGGCCCATAGGCCCATGTTGCAAGCTCATGTAAGCCTACACGCTCGTGTGGCCCACACGGCCTAAAATGGCCTTGGCCGTGTGGATCACACGACCTGACCCATTATATTCCAAACACATGTGTGGCTCACTCGTGTGGGCCCACGTGCCCATGAGGCCCACACGACCTAACCCGGCCCAGCCCATAAATTACACAAGGCCAGCCTTATCGATCTCACGCCCGTGTTCAGTTACACGGCCTACCACAAGAGGGTTTCCACGCTCGTGTGGCATAGATAGTCCCATTATTTAGCTTTTCATCGACTAGCGTTTTCTATGATATGATTACACACCTGAAACGTTTTTGATGCTAATGCCACCACGATCACTCCAGCACCCTAAAACGTCAACTAGAGTTTAGAACAGATTTAATCACAATTGAAAAGCGGTAGTAAAATAGACAACATCAACGATTATACAAAAGCCTACTTACCCTCAACACTTCAACAATCCAACTACAAATTAATGCTATAACAGCCCTAGTCCACCCAATTCCTTGCTGTCAAAATAGAAAGGAACTCTCCAATTAGTTACTTTTAATCTATAATTAATCAAAATTCGGTGAGGTATACCAAACTATAATCATAAAAAAAATCTCTAACCTTCGGTTAATCAATAGAGATCCTAAGCACTTAGATCATTGATGACCACTATTCAGTGTCTCGATTAAAATCTAACACCAGCCAAAACCCCTCTTAATCAGTTAATAAGCAAAAGAATCGATAGTCTAACAATAGTTCCAAGCTTACCAACCACGCACAACACAACGATATGCAATCCTGAACAATTGAATAGAAAAACGCAAGTGAAGGAGGAAGAAAGAATACCAATTGAAATTTTGGCAGCAACAATGGAGAGTTGAGGGAGGAAAAATGACAAAAAAGGCAAAGAAAAGCAAAAGAAAATAGTGGAGACGATTTGGGAAAAACACTCGGTAGAGAAAATAAAGAAGCAGAAGACAAAAGAAAAACTGACAGAAAGTTGAGAGAAAGAGAGGTAAGAGCTAGAATTATCAGTCCACCAAATTGGGATAACTCCACAATCCTATATTTTCCTCCTAAAATCACTCCAACACTCCAATCTCATATTTTCCTCCTAAAATCACTCTAACACTCCCCCACCACGCCACTACTACTCAGAAACCCAGTCAAAACAACCTCTTTCCGAAACAAAGAGTACAAATTATCCCCTTTGCCCATGCAAGGACTCAAACTCTAGACCTCTTGCAACATTAGCACTCCATTTAACCACTAGACCAGCAGGCCCATTCTGACATATTTCACCAATTTTTATTTATAAGCCTACTGGTTAGAGATAGAGGTTTTATTCAATTAAAACCAAAATTTTTGCCCAAGTTAAGGCTATAACCCAAGACTTCTTAGACACTCTTAGAACACATAACCATTGAAGCACACATATATTTGTGTTACAAACATACAAAAATAGATATATAAGCGATTTTTGGGGCGTTACAAAACCAACTGGGAATCTTCAATCTTGACGAAAATATGCTTCCAAATCGACTTGAATTGTGTTTTTCGAGTTGTTTTCTTGAATATTCTATGACGACTCACTCATATATTCTTATTTTTGTCATATATACGTCTTAGAATGCCTGAAAAAGCTAAAAATCATGATTTTTCACTGTTTGGTGCGTAATCACGTGAAATCAGCACGACCTACCACACACCCGTGTGGGTCACACGATGGTGTGGTTTGGCCATGTGAAATGGTTCAGCTTGTGTGGCTCATGTAGCTTACTCCGACACTCCGATTTCACTCATTTCTTGCCTCTTTTGCTCCTAAATTCTGTATTAAGTATTAAAACATGAATTTAAAGGATTAGGAGCATAAAATTAACAATTAACATCGAATAATCACCCAAAAACGCATTAAGAATGAGATAAAAATATGTTACTTTTAGCACTTATCAAATATCCCACACTTTAGCGTTTGTTTGTCCTTAAGCAAAATTCTCAACCCACATTCATGTGAATTTCCCATAATTTCTTGTTTTCACTGACAATGTCTTAGGATAATGCATAGATAATCATGCATTGTAAATTCAAAATAAAATGACACTAATGAATACAAACAATCCAAGTAGAAATTTTTTAGGCAGAAAACATAGGTGTGTCCCCTTTCTCAATAAATACTTGAAATTCAAACTCAACAAGAATAAATGCCGTCACTAAGGTTCACTTAAAGCACTTAAAGTGTTTAAGGTTCAAGTAATGTGCACTCAACGGTCAAACAAGAAATGCTATTACCATAGGCTTTCTTGAAAATCAAATCTCCACCACTATAGAAATTAGATGACACACCAATCAAGAGGTCTTTACAAGGTTGTAATGGGGCTTACAAAAAAGGTCAGAATGGTTGGTTACAATCGAAACTCGAGTTCATAAGTTACCAAACCAAAAAAATCAATTGTTGAATTAAAAGAATTTACATCAGTAAAAAAATAAAGAGAGGATATGAGCTTTTACACAAAATATGAGACTAATGATTTAAGCTCAATCAAAATTTTTTCATTTATTTTGTTTTGTTTTTTTTCATCAGTGCAAATGATAAAATATAGTTAGTCAACTAACCAAATCGAATCTTGACAAAAAAGAGAGTCAATAAAAAGGGCGATTTACAAAATTAATGTGGTTTATGGGTTAACATGAACGGGTGATAATAAAAAAATGTGTTAAGATCAACAAGGTTTACTATGGGTTAATTCAACAAGTAAGTTGTTTAACAATTAAGCGGGTTAAATCCTAGGTGACTCTATCATCTCAGTGTGTCAAATCAATAATGTGGTCTCGGCATGTATAATCGAAGCAAGTTCTAGAATAACAAATCAAGTTGACATACTCACAACCTAAAATAAAATGAGAACGAAAAAAAAACTCTATAGGCTCAAAAGCTCACAAAAAATTATGATTTTGATGTCAAACTTGTAAATGTAAAATTTCAAGATAATGCTTTAGTTTAGGGAGACAACCTAAAATAATAGTTTCTAAAAATGGCTCATCATGCTTGACTCTTTCTTGTCTTAAAGTATAAATCACATAATGTATAAAAATACACAAATTAATCCCAACCAGAATCAATAAAAACTCCAAATTAAAAAAATAACTTTAATGTTAGGTTCGAGAAAATTACTTAAACACAAACAACAATTCAAGGACTATATTGCATAAACATATAAAATCCTCCCCACACTTAAGATGTACATTGCCCTCAATGTACAAACAAATATAAATAGAATAAGCAAATTATCATAAAAACGGGAGAAAGAGAAATGAAATTGCATTGAATTTGGATTATTGTGCTAGAATAGTAAGATCTAAAAACGTAGGAGATCCTAAATTAAAAACATGGTTTCAAGAACACTAATAACAAAATAAAAAAAAATAATATAGAGAGATGAAAAAAATCAATAGAACAACAGTTGAAAAGATAATAACAGTAAAGTGCATAATAAATAAAATATATAAGTCTGAAAAATAAAATAAAAAATAATAAAAATAAAAGTACAAATAAAAATAACAAGAAAAATAAATAAAACATAAAACTAGATAAAGTCACTGAGAGGCGCAGGTACAACAGGAGGATCGAGTGAAGAAATATGGAAATACTAGTACATTTGTTGAAGATAGGCCTCGATGCGATCCTGCTGGCATTGAAGTTGACCGAAGTGCTCTAAATGCCACTGTTAAAGGTGGTCGATCCATTCTGACTGCTGCTGCTCTAGGCAATTGATGTCCTCAAGCGTAACTCTATGCATAACAACGAAGTGACTAGCAGGAAGAATAGGTTGAGTTGGGTTGGCATGTCTAGGTGGGTCATCGTCCGGGAGCTCTTCATTCTCATCTTGAGGATTTGGATGAAATAGTGTATAATGGTTTGGACCCGCTCGGTCCTGAAGGTGAATCATCTGCATGTGGGGACCCATACAGATTGGTTCCTTCCTGCTCTGATTGAACTGATGGCGACAACAAGCGACATCGATCAGATGGCGTGTCTTCATAATCCATAGAAAATAGGCATTTGAAGTACTGGTGACTTCTTACTAATAAATATGTGGGCCAAAATGACATGAATATAGCACAAAGTTAGAGGTAAGTATGTTGCCTTCGACTGAATCAGGTTATACTGCAACTCAACTTCGGTAATGTCGGACACTAGAGTGGGGTCGGTTGATGGATGTGCCTGGAAAGCGTCAGAAACTCTAGGGTACTCATAAATTTCTTAGAATATAATCTATGTGTAGCTCCAAAGCTCAGGATTCTAAAGTGGAGCTTCGTACCCCCAAGTCAGAATGAAATAGTGTGAGGCTCGTCCCATTGTGAAACCATTGGCTGTAAGAAGAAGGTAGAGCAGAACTCCAGTCTGAGTTTTACATAAGTGGGCTTCATGATGTTAAAGAAACGATCCCAAGGTGCTATGTTGATTAGTATGCTGACCCTGACAACTAAATGGACTGCGTGTAAAGCCTCCCAATCAATGCATCGACCCATTCCTAAGGGTTGCTCCTTCATGTGTTGATATTGGCCCTTTTGTGAACCCAGACTGAATCAGAGACAGGGGTGTCTAGTGGCTGTGGTTTGAGTCGAAGATGAAGATTCACCCGATGTCTTCAACTATTTAGAGACGGGGACAGCGATCTTAGTTTTTCCTTTAGTATTTGTCATTTTGTATCAAAAATAAGGGATGAGTGAATCAGTTATTGGGGCATCGTCAACTACGATAAAAAAAATCTCATATGAACAAAATCAACAAGGGCAACAATTATTAGTAAAAAATATCCTAGTACATCCTGTTAAACAAAACTAACCTAAAAAATTGAATCAGTATCATAGAGATCTAGCATTAACAAAAATAGAATAATCAACATCAATCACTACATATGTGATTCACCTAAAATCTATACAAATACAAATTAATATAGCAGATAAAGAAATCAAAAAATGAAACACAACGGACCAAGTTCAATCCACCTCAGAACGAAAACTGACTCAAAGAATAAGCACTAAATAATTCAAAGAGACAAAAAAACTAATCTAATACTAGTAAATAAAGTAATTTAGCAGACTAATAATAATACTAATAATAACAGTAAACAGAATAATAATGATAAACAATAAAAGAAATAAAATTAAATAACATAACATAAAAATAAAAAATAAAAATAAAAATAAAAATAAAAATAAAAAATAAAAATTAATGCTAGAAGAGAACAGAGGTCAAACAACGGTTAGAGGAAGTTGGAGAGGTGGCCGGTGGCCTGAGTAAGGTCGGCGGCATATAGGGGAGAGTGAAGGGAAGGAAGACCTACGAGGAGGATGGTGGCGTGCATGGAGAAAATGAGGTGGAGTGGCTACGATGGTTAGGAAGGAGATGATGAGGAGGGAACAAACAGTGAGAGTAAGGGAGAAAGGCTAAAGTGGTAAACAGTGGTGTAAAGGAAAATCGGCAGTTAGATGGTGAGGGGGAGTTTTGGGGCACATAGTTGGGTAGGGTTTGATGGAGGAGATGATGGTCGGTTGGGGTGGATCAAGCAGAAAGAGAGATGGGCAATGGTTCGGCCAGCACAGTTGTGTATAGAAAAGGGGACAAATGAAGATGAAGGGCTGGAGAAAGAAAAAGGGGAATGAAAGGGTTAGGGTTTCAGATTTAAAAAGAAGGCACAGTTGTGTATATGGCTCATGTTACGCCAAACGACTATGTCATGCAACCGTGTATACCTTTGAGACCGTGTGGGTCTTAAAATGTTCTAAAAAATTTCTCCATTGCTCACACGATCTATGACACGCTCGTATGTCTTAGCCGTGTGTACCACATGGCTGTGTCTCCAGGTTATATGTATTCAACCAGGCCGTATGGGTTTATTATTTGTTTCTCCCACATTAGTGTATAGCGGCGAGTGGGTCAGATGACTGTATCGCCAAGCTGTGTGACTCTTTGAGGCCGTGTGGTTTCTAAATTTTTTTATTCCTTGTGTGCCCATGCCATGTAGATTTGGATTTTAGATTAAGTCAGATTTTAGATTCGACTTCCCTTTTCAAACTCATGATTAAGTCAGATTTTAGATTCAGAGCTCCTCTCTCTTGTTATTAATATCACCACCAAAATAAAGCTTGAGTTGATGATCGTTTACCTTGAATGTGTGTAATTAAGGTGTGTTACCTCAATGGCACCATAAGGTAATACGTTTTGTACCACAAATAGATTTGACCATCTTGACTTAAGCTCTTCAGGAAACATTCGTGGATCTAAATTGTCGAGAAGTACTTTGTCTCCAACTTTAATTTGATTTTCCTCTTTAAATGTACACCATTGCGTTGCTTTGTTACTTTTTTGCACGTTCTTGGTTTCTCATAAGCCTTTGGTTGCCATTCATCTAATATGTTGAGTTGCACCATTCGTTCTCCACTTGTCCCTTGATTTCTATCACCTTGAACATGATACAGGTCTAACATGTTTTCATGAGTGATTTCCTGCAAAGAATGTTGAGCTGCATGATTACTAACATGGGCAGAATAATGAGTATCATCTTGCTCACTAGAAACTCTCACAACATCATGTGCTTGAAGATTAACCTCTTCATCACCTACCTTCTGCAAAAGTTCACCATTACTCACATCAATAATAGTTCTAGCAGTGGCTAAAAAGGGTCAACCTAATATTATGGGTACCTCAATATCCTCATCCATGTCCAATATAACGAAATCAATAGAGAATATGAATTTATCAACTTTAGCATGTATATCCTCAACAATACCCTTAGGATACTGAATTGATATGTCATCTAATTGAATACTCATCCTAATGGGTTTTAGTTCCCCGAGACCAAGTTGTTTGAACATTTTATAAGGTATTAGATTTATACTAGCACCCAAATCAGCCAAAGCTTTTTCAACATTTAAGCTACCAATAAAATAAGGGATAGTAAAACTCCCTGGATATTTAAGCTTGGTGGGTAGTTTATTTTGGAGAATGGACGAGCACTCCTTATTTAGCTCCACAATGGACAATTTGTCTAACTTCATTTTATTTGTTAACAATTCCTTTAAAATTTGTGTATACTTGGCCATCTACAAAAGGGCTTCAATAAAAGTTAAGTTAATATGTAATCTTTTCAAAAGTTCAAGAAATTTACCATATTTTAAATTCATACGGTCTTTCTTCACCTTTTTTGGATATGGAATTGGTGGTTTGTATTCTTTAGGCACCTGCTAATGCTCTTTCTTGCATTCTTCAGCCCCATAATTTTTTTCAACAACTTTTAGAGTCAGCTTCTTTTCAGGTTCAACTAACACCTCTCCACTTCATACATTGATTGCGTAGACTTGCTATTTTAGGTTGGTTTCAGTGTAACTAGGTAAACTACCTTATTATCTCTCTAAAACCAATTTAGCAAGTTAACTAATCTGATTCTCGAGGCCCTGAATAGATGCATGTTGATTCCTCAAAGCTGTTTCAGTGTTCTAGAATCTAGTTTTTGACACAAAAATGAATGTAGTCAACATCTCTTCCAAATTTGAATTTTTTTTCTTACTGAGAGGGTTGCTGAATACCTGAAGGGGGTTGTGACCTTAAATTTTCTTAACCACCCCAAGAGAAATTCGGATGATTCCTCCATTCTGGGTTATAGTTGCTGCTATAAGGGTTACTCTGAAGTCTAGAATTATTACCTATAAAGTCGACTTGCTCATGCTCCATGGTAGACTTGAAGGGTAAACATTCTAGATTGATCATCCCCGCTCCAGTCGTATCACATCACATTACCAAATTCACCTATTTACTGAAACTCAAATCATCAATCTTTTTACTAAGACCTTCAACCTGACTCACTAACATAGCAACTGTATCTATATTAAAAACACTAGCTGCCTTAGTAGACTTTGTTTTCATAATTTTTCCTTGATAGTTATTCAGTGTCATCTCCTCGATAAGTTATTGGGTTGTCTTAGGTGCTTTTTTATTCAGTGTTCCACCAGATAATGCATCAATTATCTACCTAGTCAAAAGGTTCAAACAATTGTAAAATGTTTGAACTTATAACCAGAAAGGTAATCGATGATGAGGGCACCTTCTCAAGAGATCTTTAACTATCTCTCATGCATCATACAGTGTTTCAAGCTCAAATTGAGAAAAAGAAGAGATGTCATTCCTCAACTTGGTTGTTTTGGCTAGTGGAAAATACTTCAACAAAACACTTTTAGTCATTTGAGCCAAAGTGGTGATGGAACCCTATAGAAGTGAATTCAACCACTATTTTACCTTGTTCCTCAAAGAGAATGGGACAACCGTAAGCATATGACATCATCAATAATGGCATTGATCATAAATGTGTCATAGATCTCTAGAAAGTTAGCTAAATGAGCATTTAGATCTTTATTTTGCAACCTACCAACCTGAACATACTGCTGCACCATCTGAATTATGTTCGACTTAATCACAAAATTATTAGTAGCAATATTCGGTCTAACAATACTCGATTCAACCCCAATCAGAATGGGCTTAGCATAGTCATACATAGTCCGATGAGGAGGATGCATAGGAAGTTGTTGATTACCAGAATTATTATTTATCTCTACAGTAATGTCCTTTTACTCTTGATCATCTATTGCATTCTATTGACCTTGCCTTGCTTTTCTAAACTCTTTATGATTTCTATGAGCAGCTTTTTCGATCTTACTATAAGAAACTAATGGTTCCAATGGGTTGCCTTTAGTCATAAACCAATGAAACCTATAAGAATCACACAAAAGAAAAATTAGAATGTAAAAATTAAATTAAAAACAAAAATATTAAAATTAAAATAAAAATTGCTAAATTAATAGAAATAAAGTTTTCGTAATATTCTAGTCCCCAGCAACAATGCCAAAAACTTGATGTGTTAAGAAACTAACTAAAAATTTGACTAAGGCAAGTGCATCTATCACTTAATAGTATAGCCATAGTGAGGAAAGATATCATTCCCACGAAGACTAAGAGTACTAGTAATTACAGTCTTTCTATTATTTAACCAAATAATTTGAGTAATCGATTTAAAACTAAAATTAACTAATTTAACTACTAACAAACATGCCAAAGAACAAAACACAAAAAATAATCGATTGAAAAACCAAGAAGTGAAACAATACCTAGGAAATAATCCGTGTAGATTTCATCTGTCACTATCAATCTAAATTACACAATTTTTTTTGGCACATTGATCCGTAGAAATCCCTAAATTATGCTAATATCCCTTTCGAGCGTAAGAGCAACTAACTCTAGGTTGATTAATTGAAATTTATTTTTAATTAAAAACCCTTTTTATCGCATTAAATAATGCTATAGATTCCCTTATTAGATTTGATTATAATCTGGTAGATTTATGTCGTCCTATTTATAGGATTGCAAGCAACTTCACTCAATTACGATAGATCTAATCTTAAACGGGGTCTATTCAACCACTGATTTAAGCATATAGAATATGGATCAATAATATAGAAATATCAAACCAAGAATTAAGCACACATAATTGAGAACAAGAAACTAAGTATTTATTGCATAAAAATAAAAATCAAAAGACATAATCCATCATAGAGCTCATCTCCCTAGGTATTTAGAAAATTAGTTCATGCTTTAAAATAGAAACATCTAAGAGACAGTAGAATCGAAAGAAATAAAGAAATTCATTATAACTTCCTAAGAAATAAACTAAGAATCCTCAATCTTGACAAAAATATACTTCTAAGTGGGCTTCAATGGTGTTTTTCGTGTTGTTTTCTTGAGTATTCTCTGATGGTTATCTCCTATCTTCTTATTTTTGTCCTATATACGTCTTAGAATGCTCGAAAGACCTAAAAATCATGATTTTTCTTTGGTGTGCAATCCTTTGAAATCGACATGGCCTACCACACAACTGTGTGGGTCACACGGCTGTATGGAATGGTTCAGCCTATGTGGCTAGTATAGCTTCCTCCGGCGCTCCAATTTTTGCTCATTTCTCACTCTTTTTGCTCCCAAGTGATCTATCAACCATTAAAATATGGATTTAAAGGATTAGGTGCATAAAATTCACAATTAACATTGAATAATCACCCAAAAATGTATTAAGAATGAGGTAAAAACATATTACTTTTAGCACTTATCAATAGGCTGTTAAAATGGTGAAATTAAAATTTTTACTGTAAAAATTTACAATTTAATTTCGACCCTTAATTTTTTTTTTTCTGATTTTGCCTCTATCTAAAACCAAGGGTTTATACCACCCTAGTGAGACCACATTCAATGGAGCTTACGCCATTTATTTATCCATGCATGCTACTAGAGGAAAAAAGAGTAAAAGGGGGAATAAAAAGAGAACCAACTCTTTTAACCTTTCTCTTTCTTAGTCTTTTGGTTTAAGGGTTTCTCACATTGACAGACTCTTTTTTTAGGTTTCTATTTATATTGTTGGTCTAATTTTTATTAATTATTAATCGGTTTTTATATAAAAATAATATTAAAAAAATTTATAATTACAAAAATAGAGTCAGGAATAAATTAATTACGGAAATAGAGTGTTTGTTACAATAACTTTGGGTGTCGCTTGACACATTGATAACATCGATAAACTTTTTTTTTAAATCTAGCATGAGAAAAAAGTTAAAAAGGTAATCTTTTTGTTTGTGGTGTCGCCTGACACATTGGCGGTACTGATAAATTTTTAAAAAAAAAGTCTTATAAAAAAATATTGAAAAAGTGAAAAAAATAAAATAAAGCTAATTTGTGATTCTAACAACACACATTGATGATACCAATTAAAAAATATTCTTTTTTGGCTATTTCATCTT
>CM025250.1:13525277-13540813 GCA_013677275.1 Gossypium schwendimanii
ATCCCCTAACAAGCAAACAATCAATTAAAAAGTAGATAAATGCAGTTTGGGTCTGAGCCTGTTACAGAATAGTCCAGTTCAATGTGGGCCTAAGTCCTTTCCCATAATAGTAAACGATTGGGCTTGAGCCTATCACAAAGCCAGTAGTCAGTAGGGCCTTTGCCCAACTTCAGTACTATTATCAGTAGGGCCTTGGCCCATAATAGTAACATATATCGGTCATTCAGTATCATTAATCGATGTAGTAATAGTACAAAATCATCCATCAGTGTAGATATGCAGTTAGAAATCCTACCCAATCCAGCCTCATACACCACCCAGCCAGACACACCAAGATTAGCACTGGTTGCAGCACTAAACAGTATTGCAGCAAAGCTTCCAGTAAAATAAACGTCATATAGCCATCAGTAGGTCCACAGTTGTCTTGGGTGACCCGTGTAACCTTATCAGTACCGTACACTTCCTCTAAATATAACAACCCATCCCCATGCAATACATCGTGACATAATATCATACGTGTATACAAAATGTCATGTTCAATCATAGTCATACATAACATAAAGCCAAAACAGTCATTTCATCTCCTAGGGGTATAATAGTCATTTTACCTTATGGGGGTATTTCGATCATTCTACCTTATGGAGGTATTTCGATCATTTTACCCTACAGGGGTATTTCGGTCATTCTACCCTATATGGGTATTTTAGTTATTTTATCCTATGGGGGTATTTCGATCATTTTATCCTATGGGGGTATTTCGAACATTTTAACCTATGAAGGTATTTCAGTCATTTTACCCTATAGGGGTATTTTAGTTATTCTACCCTATAGTGGTATTTCAGTTATAATAGTGTAAATGGGCCCAAGACCCATTACCTGGCCCAAGTGGGCCCACACGCTCGTGTGGCCCGTTCAGCCTAAAATTTTCCACAAATCATGGATTTTATCTGTGTGGGGCCCACAAGCCCATTGGGCCCACATAACCCATTTTCGCCCAACGTGGCCCATTACAGCCTAAGCCTATGGAAATGCTCATGGAGGCCTCTACAGTTTATCGCCCACGATTCGCAGGTTTGGCTTTCCATATGAACGATCACACACTCGTGTGGTCTCAACGACATATTTCGGCTTTTCAGCTTTTGTCGTTCTACAGTTACAGTGGGGTGGTTACATACTTGATGCGATTTTGTAGATTTCCTTTGTTCCGAACACTCTTATTTTGAAAATCAATGATCATCACACCTTTGGTTCCCAGGCAATGTGCCAATCAACCTTGACCAGTACCAGTTAGAAATGGAAGCAATGCAGGTTGGAGAAAGCGACGAAAACCTTGAAAACCTCGCCAATCTCCAATCGAGAACAAGGAACAAATGAGATGATATATATCTCTCCATAGCAACAACCTTTCCAAATCCCAATATTCTCTCATCAAATTTCTCTATGACCAATTCAAACTCCATTTAGCAGTATTTCAATCCAACTTTACCACCTATATGAATTAGGCAGCAAAATAAATACTCACTTTATGATGCGCTACCACTCGAACCTTAGACCCTATGTACACTCCATATGCCCCTTACTACTAGACTAACAGCTCCTTTGTATCATATTTTAACCACAATAATTTAAGAACCTACTATCTATATCCAAGGATTTTATTCACTTAAAATAAAAATTTTGCATAAGCCAAGGCTTGAACCCCTAACTTCTCAGACACTTCCAAACACTCCTAAATCACTTAACCACTGAAGCAAACATTCATTTATGTCACTTCCTTGCATAACTAAATATCTATGTGCAGTCTCCTAACTGTTCCCTTGTTCAAAATCTATTTCTTCTAGGCCCAAAATTCGGGGTGTTACAATTAACCCTGTTATTTGGTAGCTCAGCTGCAACCTTCTAATTATGTGTCATATTTCGGTACAGCATGGTGTGTAGGGATGGGTGGGTTGATTTAATCCCCACCTGGTGTGTAGGGTTGGACGGAGATGGTGTGTAGAGGCTAGTGGGTAGGATCCTGATTTACTGTATCTGCATTCTGTATCTGATATGGGCCAAGGCCCTAATGTATTTTTGAGACTGTATCTAAACAGGCTAAGGCCCAAACTGATTCTGTGATGGGCCCAGGCCCTAGACTGTATCTAACTAAATGCTATTGAATATCTGTATGCATGTTTTCTATGGGGATTACACACTGAGTTTGCAAAAACTCACCCTTTTTCTGTTTAATCTGTACAGGTAATTCCCAGACTTGACAGGTCAGTGCAGCGGAGGACTCGACGGTGGCCACATTTAAATTTTAGACTGTTTTTTGTTATTGTCTAGAATTTATTACTTATTTGGTGTTTTTGATGTAACTTTTGGACTATGAACTTGTTGGCTTTAAATTTGAGACTTTATACTATTTTTATGGTTTTTTTTATAAAAACTGCAACTTAACAAAACACGGTTTTTCTAAAAACTAAGGTTTTCGTAAATAGAAACGATTTTCCCTAAATTAATGAGTTAGAAAATCTTCCGCTAATGGACAAGTTTTAAAGCAAATCAACTATTACTTTTTTTTCGAATTAAATGAAAGCTAACTAACTGTAACAGTTTTAACTCGACAAACTTGTCTTTAAATCCCATTCCATATGACATTGCCAGATTTGGCCATAACATCTAGGCCGGGTTTCGGGTGTTCCAATCTTAACTCGATAAATTTTGTATTTTAACTTAGGTTCAATTCAAGACTAAAGTGGGAATTACGGATTTTGTAAGTAGTGCTGTAATTGTGCGAAATTAAGGTGTGGGTTCTAATCTGTAAACTTGAATGTTTAAATCATATTTTTAGTGTTTAAAATAAAATTTAAGCTTGCTGGTCGGACTTATTAAAAAGGCTAAGTAAGTGATTTTAAGATGACGAAATCAGGTATGTTTCGAGCCCTAGCTAAACGGCATGCTTCCTAATTAGTATGGTTGAGTGATTAATCATATGGTTGGTTTTAGTATGAAATGACATGGCTGATTTGAATATGTAATGATTTTTGTTGTATGCTTTAGTGAATTGCCATGAAATGTACTAAATGAAAGTCTGCTATACATTCATTGGAAAAATTGTTTATGAAATGGTTATAAAGTTGAGGCATGTTAGAATGTCATCAAATTGATTATCAAATGGAATGCTTTATAAGTGTCACCATTGAAAGAAAATGAATTATAATGAAGGCGTGTAAATCATGCCACTAAAATTTGATTATCATGAAAGCATGATTTTGTTTGTATCTCCTATGACAATGCACGTGCATGGGGTGGGATTGTGGATGACGAAGGAGTTCTGTGGAGTAATGGCGACAGATTAAGTTCGCATTAATATTGTCAGTACACTACACTGAGAGCAATGAGGAGAATGGCGATTATATCATATAATGATTGACAGTATAATTGCATTATTTATAATGGTGGTTTAACCATATCGAGCTTAGCTTGTAATGTTAGGAGATTGGTAGTTGGGTTCTGGGGAACTCGTGGTGTGTAGCAGGTGATAGGGTGGGAAATCATTTTGCATTATATTATGACCATGAAACATTCGAATGATAATATTTTATGCTACATTTTATGTTGCATTAAATTATTGATTGTTATTTGTATGAATCATTCAATTTTCTTACTGTTTCAACTCACACTAAGCTAGTTTAGCTCACCCCATGGTTTCAAACACGCAGACGTATGACGGACTTCGGACTAATTATTTATTCTGCCTTAGTTTTATTTAAATTTATGTTTTTACTGTAAAATTTATGTGGACTATGGTTTGGGTTTTACTTTGATTTCAGTTTTTCATGCATGCATACTTGACACATTAATTTGGTTTTAATGCTCACTTTGAAATTAGACAATGCGTGACATTTGGCTTAACATTAAATTTGTAATAAATTTGGTTTTCTGTTGCAATAAAAGATGATAAGGTTTTTGTTGAGCGAAACAACGCATAGTTTATTTTTTAAAACCACGCTATCGCATATGAAATAACTTAAGGGCGGTTGACTTAATCAACGAATGTTTTTCAATTAACAAGTGCAAACTGTGGTTTTTCTTATAAGAGAGTAACTAAGGTTTTTCAAACAATAGTAGGGTCATTTAGTCACATAGGTGGCTAATATAGTCTTCACAATTCTGCCATAACGTTTAGGCTGGGTTAAGAGGTTACAATTTCACCCCATCTATGCATGTATCATTCCATTAGAGAGAAATTGATGGTTTAGGGCTTAATTTGAAGAAATTGACAGTTAATAAGCTTAGATTTTGAAAAGAACTGAATCATAAATTGAATAAAGCTTGTTAGATAAATTTGTAACATTAGGGGCTAAATTGAATAAATTAAAAACCTATCATGAGATTATGTTATGAATAGAAAGTATATAGTTCATAATGGAAGAATGTTAAATCAGATGTCGATTCGATGTTAGATATTGAAAAATATGTATATCCCAAGTATAGGGACCAAATTGAATAAAATGCAAAATATGTTTGGTTATGTATTTGAATGTTAATTGGATGTAAACCAATGTTTTTTTCTATTATTAAATCATCAAATGTAGTTAAAGATGACACCGATCCATCGTAAGAGAAGAGAAAGACGAGAGTCGTAGACGAGTGATGAGTGTGCCGATTTTTACTTTTATGATTCGAGATCGTTCCATTTATATACATACATATCCATGTTTGATGCATATTAACTATTACGGTAACACTATTACTTGTCTTGAACTGAATTGTGTGACAATATTGAATGCTGAGATTGTGAATTGATATGAGCATAGTAGAAACGAGTATGATATGAATTGCTAAATGACATGTGATATTTGATATTAATTGTTGATGGAAATGGTATGGAACTATAATATTGAATCGATTCATAATATGAAATTGAAACATTGGTTACCCTATTAGTTGTTCAGGTAGAAATGGAATAGTTGGCTTGCCATAGGGTTAGGTAAATGATTATAAACTATCGTTGTCGGGCAACTCGAGGTGGTAGAATGTACATATATAGTTGTCATCATTGCGGGCAAACCAAGATGACAAAATAAATAGATTGTGAAAGCCATCATTACCGGGCAAACCGGGGTGGTAGTATGTAAATAGTCTAATAGTCATCATTGTCGGGTAACCTGGGATGACAGAGAAATAGATCTATGTATCCATCTTAAACCCATCCTGGCTTAATGGGGATTTGTAAAACATGAATTGGTTATATCATAATTGAAATGAAATGAGATTGAACTTGATATACTTTGTACATATTTGAAATGTAGGAAATGATAGCATGTGAAAGATTATGCAAATTGGATTATACGAGCCTAAAGGGTCGACATGGAAACAAAACGAATAAATAAATACGATACGGAAATAAGATATTGATATAGTCAAGTGTTATGAATTGAAATGGAAATGTATGGATTATTGAAGGTAGAATTTTAACATGATATGTTTATTTAGATTTGCTAATTGTGGAAATAAATGAATTTAAGAATATGACATGAATAGGTGGTGGAAATGAAATGGTTATGACTAATTATATATAGAATTGTATTAATTTATATTAATGGTAATGTTATTGACTTGAATCATGAAAGTACCACTGAGCTTTATCACTCAATGTACAGTTTGTTTATTCCGTGTGCATGTATTAGTAGATCTCGAAGAGTCGAGAAGTGATCCAACATCCAAACAACGACACTTCACTCAACAATGTTTGTATAGCTCCTTTGTTTTCGATAAATGGCTTGTACCTAGGTTTGAGTTGGTTTTGTATTGTAAATGGTCATTTTGGAAGTTTTTGTAATTAATGTTAAATAAAGTATATGGTTTGTTTAGTATGTGTGGAATTGATATAGATTTTGAAATGGATGAAACGATGCAATTATTCACTTGTTTTAGGTGTCTTGAATTGATACCATATGGTTCTTATGAAACAACTAGTCATATCGTGGCATCAAGTCTTTAACATTGCAAAGAGAAGTCGATAGTGAGTTGCGTCGCGACCTAGAACCCCTAAAGTTGCAGCGTCAACATGATACTTTGAAATTTTTACATTTTAGTCTTTATTCGATCTCGGGTTATCAAAAGAGCTTTTGAAGCTTGTAAAAAGCTCGTATATGGTTGCAAAACATGTCATGAATGCATAATGATTTTAATAGAACATATGAATTGTTAAGTTGAATTATAATTGTTTGTAGTTGCTCCAACAACAAATGTGGCATCCCGTAGCCTGGACCTGGTAATCAGGTTAGGTATGGGGTGTTAAATTTAGTATTTTCTAACATTCCTTAAAAATTGTTTTGGAAAAAATTAAAATTAAAACACATCTTTCTTAAGCAAGCTAGTGGATGACAATGGAGGACTGAAAGCAAAATTTGTTTTCCTTCTTTTTTTGTTGGACTATGCAAGAGAGAAAAAGATGAACCTAAAGTTTTTTTTCGGCTTTTCTCTCTCCCATTATCTAGTCATATATATATACTTAGATTAGTGCCATGTTTTAATTTAAATAATTTTGATTAGTTAATTAAATTAAGGTCATCATATAATATATATTATATTGATACTAATGAATTGGTTTAATCATATCATTCCACTAACTTTATTCTAATTTGGTTTCTTTATTTTATAGCCCTTGGTTTAATTGCCATTAAAGGCACTTACTAATTAGAAATCAATTTCCTTTTATCTTAGACACAATTCTATTTAGTCTATGTACTATTTTATTACCGATTTAATTCAATAAAAATTAATAATTCGACTTTCCCAATCCATATTTGACACTTAATTATTCTATTTTAATGACTTACTATCTCCACCCATTAAATCTGGTCCAAAATCAAATTTTACGATACCATAGGAAATCAGGTCGTTACATTCACATTTCTAATCCATTAATCCTTTCACCCGTTCAATAGTTTTTCCCTTTCTTATGAAGTATCCAATTCGCTACATTATTTCAACAAAAGTATTTCTCAATCTGTTGACCCATCCTTCAAAACCAAGGTCTAATTAAGAGTAAATTAAGCAATCGTCATCTTGCTCCCATTTCATTGAAACTATCGTCATTTCATTGGTAAATTTCTATTAATTAAGATTTCCTCCCAAGGGCTTAACTAAAGGTTTTTTATTGAGTTCAACTTTCAATTTTTTTCAAATGTTTCCTAGTAACCTATAACGAAATAAGAGCAAAAGCAAAAAGTCTTTCAAAACTTGCTAATCATCATTTTAACTTTATAATAAATGCAATGCAACCAACATTTCCAAAAAGTCAACAACCAAAGTGGTATAAAAAAAAAAGAAATGGAACAAACATGAAGTTACAAGCCTGGGAATGATGAAAGAATGAAGTTCTCAACAAAAGGGTATGAAAAATGTATTAAGGTTTAATATAAACTTCCTAAGTGATGATTATTCAAATAATTTCATTAAACAATTTAAAATTATTTTTCAAAAATCTGCCTTATTGATATAGTCCAATTTCTATGTTGTGTCCTTGTAATATCCCAATTTTTTTTACTAGACTTGTGACATTGTTCTGGTAGAGGATATAGTGAATTTTCAAGAAAATTTAGAAAAATTATTAGATAAATGAAATCTTATGAGAAAAATTGATTTTAGACATGAGAGTTTATGAAAATAAATTTAGAAGCAAAAATGTGATTAAAGGACCAAATCACAAATTTTGAAATGTTTGAGTAAAGTACAATTTAGCCAAAAATGAGAAATAAGACTTATTATTGATAAATTGACATAATAATAAGTTGGAATATGTATTGGTAAGATGAAAATCTCTTTTGGGACCAAATTGGAAATATTTGATAGTATAAGGACTAATTTGAAAATTTACCAATTTTGTTAAGAAAAGGATAAAAGTGTAATATTTAGTCCCCAATGATGTTTATCAAGTATTAAATGAGAATTAAATAATTTGGGTTGATTAATAACTAATTGTTGTGAATAAATTATGCTTAGAGTCATAAAAGGGGCAAAAAGTTCATTTGATTCCATAAGGGTATTTTAGTCATTTTTTAAGAATTTTATGATAAAAATACTATTTGAATGATAATTTTGATATATTGAATTTATTTGGACCATTGGTTCATGTCTTAGACATGTGGGTCGTAAAATGTAAGATTTTTGTGGCTTAAATGTAGGGTTTGAGCCTTGGCCCACTTAATAGATATTTTAAAATGGAAGAAAAAAAGAGGGAGAAACCCCATTCTTCTTCCATTGGATGGAAGAATCAATGGGAAAAGGAGGAAGATCTTCCCAAGTCTTCATTTCTTTTCTTTTTCTAATCTTCAAGCCTTCCAACTTCAACTCCATGTCTCTCTTGCTTAAATCACGTTAGAATCAACCTCCATGTTAGTTTTCCTCCATCATCTACACCCTTTTTCAGTTAGGTTTCTATGATTTTAGTGAGAGTAATCATGACTAGTGAGAGTGTGACACCCTATTTTTGACTAAATTGTCGGGTTCGAGCTACATTGTTGGAGCAACTACGTTCTTAATTGCAATTCAAGTAGACAATTCATACATATTATTAAGCTCAATGCATAATGATAACATGTTATAATATCATATCAGGGATTTAAATAAGATTACCAAAGCTCTTTTGATAACCCGAGGCCATTTGAGGACTAACATGTAAAACTTTTAAAGTTTACCAATTTGACGTCGCGACCATGAAGGGATCGCAACATCAAGGGAAGAAGCTTAGCATTGCAACTTCAATAATGCAGTGTCGTGACTCCAAAAATAGGAGGTTGATGTCGCAATGTGGAAAGCTAATGTCACGACATCAATAAGGTAGTGTCCTGACATGAAAGGTAGACTCCTTCAATATTTGAACCATTTGATTCAACTTGCCAATTTGCAAAACTCATTTGGTCTTTAAACCTCATAATGTAATTCAACTCACATATATACTTAATTACATAGCTTAAATAATTCAACCTTATACTATTTACATGAATGTTTAACAATTCATATGCTTGACCTATAATTGACATTTACTAATTCCAAGTCCTAAAGTGGCCATTTACACTATAAATTGACTCAAACATTAAGTACATGTTGTATATCAAAATGTAAAGGAACTATACGAACATTGTTGATTTGAGAATTGCGATTTGGATGTTGGACCACTCCTCGAGTCTTTGAGATCTTGCGCCACCTGCGCATGGAATACATAAACCATACATTGAGTAATGAAGTTCAGTGGATTGAAGATAATAATACATTTCAAGTTGCATGTTGAAAGGTGTAACTTAAACATAATCTAACTTTCAATATCATCAACCAATATATATGCCTCATGAATCAATTTCTATGCCAATTTTTGTATCATGTCACATTCATATATATATATAAATATGATCCTATACATTTCAACACCATATCATATACTCATATATAAAACAATCTCATTTCTTTTTCTATTTTCATTTCTAAATCCTTTCATCCATTTTATTAGCATATCAGCCCTCAGAGCTCGTAATAAACTAATTCGCATGATCTTTTATATGCTATCTTTAGTCACATTTCACATATATGCATACCATTTCATATCATCATTTCTATTCAAATGCCATTTATCAAGTTCATGTTTAAAATCCCTATTAACTGAACATGGAGTCAGGATTGATACTTGGATCTATTACTCTGTCATCCCGGGTTGCCCGACAATAGCTAGTATGTAACAATCATGTATACATACATATATATACACATTGAACTCAAATTGTAAAAGTAGAAACCGAAGCTTTTGCCACTCATTTGTGACTCTCGTCATTCTGTTCTCTCGCGATAGCTCGATGTCATCTTTAGCTATGGTCGGTAATTCAAGAATAAGAACAATATCATATTACATCCAAATCACATTAAAATAGATAACCAAATATTTTTCATTTTATTCAATTTAGTCCATATATTCGGGAACTCATATTTTTAAATATCTAACATCAGATCAAAATTTGATATCATATTGTTTCACTAGAGACCTGATACTTCCTATCTATAACATAAATTCATGTCAATTTTTCATTTATTTAATTTAGTCCATAATGTCAAAAAGTTATCTAACAAGTTTAACTTAACTTTTAACTTATTCCTTAACATAAGTTAAGTTCACTATCTAAAAACCTTTCCAATTTCAAGCTTAATTTCATCTATTGTTCTTCAATGGCAACTTGCTAAACATTAAATAATTGAAGAAATTAACTTATAGGTACCTAAAACTAGCTCCCATAATTCAAAATCCATAGAATTTAAAGAAAAATGATTGGAAAAGAGAAAAGCCTTTCTTTATTCAACCATGGACAACAATGCTTGTGGAAAAGATGATTGTTTCATATTTTCCCATTAAAAATTGTTTATATATACTTAATTAAAGTTTCATTAAATTTAATCAACTTAATTTATCATTTATTAATTTTATTTACTTAACTTGTAACACCCTCACCGAACCCGTTTTTTGAATTCGGGTGTGGGAGTCACAACTGGACCGGATTATCATTCAAACTCAGATTTCTCTACTTTAAAACATACTACATTAAATGTTTATAAAACCTACAACAGAGTTAAAAACTTTCCAACAAATTTTATAGTCTGAACTATGGACTCTAGCGAATATAAATAAATACATCATAGTTTCCCCCTTGGAGGAGTCTCTAAAGGTATCCCCTTCCTATGTTCATGTCATTATCCTTTGAATACCCTTGACTCCCTGTGATCTAGCTCGATTCCTCTTTGAGCCTTTTATTTATCTCATGCATTCATAGAACAACCCTTGTAAGTTTAGACGAATTCAATAAATTTCTTCCGTTCATAAAACATCCCCCAACTTGCCAGGGTTTCATATACATAATAATAAATGCAAAAAACTCCCTGATTACATGGAAATGCTTCCTTGAAGTAATCATAATGAATCCTATGGACCATTCTGATAGCCCTTTTGAATGCCTCGCCGCTCCTACGGACCTCATCCTTTTTTTACCTATTTTCTTCTTTCCATTTATCCCCATTATGGGTTTCTTCTTCTCGTCATTTTTCCATATTAAGGAGGCCTCCCAACGTATTCTCTTAAATGCCCTTGGTGATTATTCACAGTTTACCTAGACTGTGGCAAACTCTTTCCTTATCTTAGTCATGGTTGTCTTGCGCACGTTTCTTTTTGTTAGCATGACTATTAGGTCCCACACTACTCTTGCAGATCAAACCATGCTTGGTCTAAATAGCAATCGGATTACCTTCTCGTAGTCCACCTTTTTTGCATTACCCATAAGCATAGCACATCCTCCTACTACGGACCACTAAGGTTTGAAATACTCAACCACTATCGTTGAGTGACCATCTATGTTCACGAGTTCTCTTTCTTACCCTTTGGTTCTCATAGAACTAACCATTTGGTTGATACCCTTACACTAGTTCTTCCCCCTTAGAGAGGAATAATCTTGGAATTTGTCACTTTATGTTCCCCCTTTTTGTGACGCCCTTTATCATTTGAGTTTTGGCTAACCCCTCCAATCCTTATGCACTAACTGACACATATGTGCTACACCCTTAGACTATAAGCTTTCTCTGGGCGTCTCCTAACAACCCTTATTGGCGGATCATTACCTATGATCCCTGTTTATGCCACTTTTCACCTGTCCTTACGTTATGCGCTGATGGTGCGTCAATTTCCATGACCATTCTTGTTGGATTTCTACCATATGCCCTATCGGCTTGCATAAATACTATTCTAGTACTTTTTTTCCTTTCTGATTACAATTCTTATTCATTGGCAGATTCCATTGGTCCGTTGGCTAACCATTGAGTCTCATACTTCAATTTTCCTTCCAACCCATTTTTCTTATTTGCACAATTTCCCACAATTGTCATCCTAGATGACTACTTGTGTTTATTATCCAGTTGGACTGACTTGTATTTATAGTTCTGGTGGTTTCTCATGCATTGCTATAGTCGAGCTATGGTCTTGCCCTACATGTTCCCAGTGTTAGTGTCTTGGCAGACTTTCTGAGCTATCTTAGTTGAGCCAAATTCTTGCACCTGTGTTTAAAACTTAGTTTTCTAGAAATATGCAGAACCCTTAAAATGGTTCTAAAAACATTTAACTTGGTTTCATGAGTCTTACGTATACTAAAGGAATCAATGCCTTACTACATTACTAGATTTTCTATTTTCCCTATATGAACCTCATGATTATCGTTTCGTGTAGAGCTTCCCTTAACCACCTCTTCTTTGAAACAACCCAGGAATAAGATGAAGAGGAAAGGAAAATGAAACAAATCAGATAATAAGTCTCCCGGGAAATCATTTCTCTACTATTTATAACTTTTCTTCCGTGGTCTCCAACCGTATATCAACCATTCATCCAGAATCATTTTGTCTCCTACTAATAGACCGACCAGTTACATCCTAATCAGATCAGGAATGGTCCCCAACCATATTCCATTTTGTTCTTAACTTTTCCAATTTTTTTCAATATAGACCTCTATTTTATGGTCTTTTTCAATTTAATCCCCAAAGTTCCTAATTTTTGGTTAAAAGGAAATCCGAGTGAGGCATAACTTATAAACATTACTAATCATAAGTAAGTGGATTACCATCAATATCAACTAAATCATATTTAAAATTGTTTAAATAACCATTTTGGTACTTGGATAATTGCTATCTAGGTCCCTAACCATTTTCTCAGTTAAAACTCAATAACAATTAGACTTTTACAAATTAGTCCCTATGCTTTAATTAGCTATTTTCTTGATTAAATTAATTAATCAATCTTCAATATATTTCCATACTAACAATGTGTATCTTCCTATTTCATTCCAACGAGATTGGTTTTGGAAATGGGGTTCTTAAATTGCATTTTATGACACCGATAAAAATAGTATCATTATAGAGAGAAAGCTCCATTAAGGTAAGAGATGTTTTTTACCTATCCTAACATGGTATTTAAGTTTAATGACTGTGAGAAAGCTTGGGAGGTTTTCATATAAATAGTTTGATATTTTTCTGTATGGAAAATGAGGAAATGTTGAGAATGGAGTTTCCTAGAATAATTGAAGATGAATTCAAGTTATGAAGCATGGTTTTGTATTTTAGAGCATCCAATGGTAAGTACCCTTGGATGCTCATACTTACCTTATGTTAATATACTTAGAAAATTTTAATAATTTATGGAATAAATATGAAACGGTATTGTAAATTATGTGTGAAAATTTTATGAAATTATGTGAAAATTATGAAATTGAGTTTGTACGTGAAAATGTGGAAATTCCATGAGTTAATATGTCTAAAATAAATGGTTAGGAAATTGTAGTAATAAGCCTTAGTCATAAAGTGCCTTATTAATTAATAATGTATTATGGTAAATTGGGTGGTCATGACATGATTAATGAAAATGATTTGATATTTGTGAAAATTTATGAAATATGACATTAATATGGAAAAGGTGTTAATACGTTACTGTGACAATTTTTTGTGAATATCAAATGTTATTGAAAGAGAGTCGACACATTATGATTAATGTGCAGTGAAATGTGGAAATATTGTGAGCTAATGTATGGATTTCATGTGAATTAGATATATCCTTATATGAATGTGAATATGGGAACTGTGTTTTATGAGGTAAAGTGATATCTGGAAATGACATAAGTGATTAATATGGGTAATGACCTAGTAAACTTAGTGATTAGTAAGGATACAATTGACATGCCATAGGTATTAGTTAACAAGTGTGGGGTAGAAGACTATGGTTAGAAGAAGTCTTTGGGTGTAGCACTTATGCTAGTTGTAAATCCATTTCTAGTGTGTTTTGATGAATACAATTCCAATGCAATGTTTTCAAGGTAACCGATTGGAATCTTGTGTATCCAAATTCTATCTTACTAAGGTTTACTGTGGGCAAAATGAATTAAATCTTTTATCATGAGATTTGTCTTTGGTTAAAAATTGTAAAACAGTTACTAAAGTGGTATGTGTTAAAAACTTAACATGTTAGAAAAGGAATTGAATAAACATTTGAACTAAAAATGAATATGTTATGATACTAAGTTCTGACCATTTGTGGCATAAGTGAAATTTGAGATAAGTCAATAAAGCTAAATGATTATGTGTCCAACATTACATCTAAATTAGGGGTTATAATGCATTAGATTGAGATTAAAACTTACGATTCTATATGTTCTTAATAAAGAAATGGAAAAGGAAATGTGTTAACTTGCCAACCAACTATGGCTAAGAAGGACAAACTCTTAATAAGAGTTTTGAATCTAAACTTCATAATGAATGTGGCTAAGAAACCATTAAAATGGAAGTTGAGCCTCTAAAATTTTGTAACGAGAAATGAATTCATTTGAAAACTATAATATGGTATGAATTAATTTTGTGATGAATATGTTTAAATGGTTCAACACTAATAATGAGATAGAATAAGTAAGTTTATCCTCAAGTACATACTAAGCTAATTAAGCTCATGGGTTTGTTGTTTGAATGCATATGTATCAGATTCATCAAGAAGCTATGGGTTCAACTTGGGAGGTTCACATCATCATTCAATTGAGGTTGTAATATATCTATATTAGTTTACATTTGTACAAGAAATTTGGCATGTACACTAAGACTGAGTTGGTTTTTTAATTTTAAATTTGATGGGTACTTTTGAACCCCTTTTATATTTTAATTTAACATATGATTCGATAGTTAGTTTGATGTATATGATATGCGTAACATTCTGGAATAAGGCCTGGCGAGCTAGGGTCGCTAATGGGCATGGCGAGCTACGTCATAGGTTTGGGTCGAGAGCGAAAGTATGGTCTCGATTGTAAAAAATAGTTAGGAGTAGCCAAAGGGAAAATATACCAAAGTTAGGAAGTGAGCTTATTTTTCTCTTCACAACACCATCCATGCGCACGTAACACTTTCCAACGTCTACTAAGGCATCCTAAGAACATCAAAACATCATGTGCCTATAAATTAAGCTCTTTTCATTAAAAATTTAATATTGTTTTGATCGACAAAACTCTCTCAAATTTCTTCATTCATTACTTCTTTCTCTTGTTGTCAAGTTTCTATAAAAATCCATAGCCGAGTTCTGCAACCTGAATCTGATACCACTAAATGTAACACCCCAAACCTGGTCTAGACGTTATGGCTGAATCTGGCGATGTCACATGGAAAGGGATTTGAAGACAAGATTGTCGAGTTTAAAAATCGTTACAGTAAGTTAGCTTTTATTTAATTCAAAAAAAAATATTTGATTTGCTTTAAAACTTGCCTGTTAGCGGAAGCTTTTGTAACCAATTACATTAGGGAAAATCGTTTCTATTTACGAAAACCCTTACACCACGTTTGGTTCGCTGTATTGGAATAGAGGTGTAATGGAATAGAGGCGTAATAGCAAATCAATTGTTTTGTTGAATGTAATGGAATAGAGGCGGAATAGTATTCTTGTGTTTGGTTGAATGGAATAGAGGTGTAATAGCATAATGGATAAAACTAAAATGACT